>JARGYV010083106.1:0-33875 GCA_029532675.1 Ornithodoros moubata
GGAGAATTTCCTGGGGCCAAAGACCCAAAATATGACTTTGGCCATCGTGCTTCATTCTTCCTCTCCGTGGGGAGGGATAGGCAGCCAGACGGGGCTCAGCAAAAACAGAAGCGAGCAGTTGAATGTCATGTAGTGGCAACAACTTGGCTAGTGCTTGTTATATCATCGCCAGTGTATGTGGCAAGTAGTCGCAGCTAGGGCATGGACCTGTCCATTCCCAAGTCCTGTCGCATTTGCTGTAATCTCTCCTTCAAATACTCTACTTTCAACTGATAAATGATGATATGTATCAATCTCGTTAACTCATATTTTGAGATTATAAAGAGGTTGCATTAAAACCCGAGTGATGTCAATGTATAGCACTTCGTGGCAGATGTGAAATGAATGGGCTTTCCTAATTTACGTACGAAGTGACCCTTAAGGCGTTAAGTTAAGGCTAACTTGCTGGCGTCCCAGACTGGGATCGAACCCGCAACCCAGGAATGGGAAGCTACGAATCGGGCCTTCAATACATGCGACATATTCAGCGACACAAATACGTCGGGCACTGATCGACGATAATAGATAGGCTAAATAGGTGTCGCGGCGAATACCGTGCATGGCACACACTTGGAACCACTCCGTGTCGTCCATCGTTCTAACACCTAGGAGTCACTATCTTGTCGACAATGGAATTTTACACGCGATTTCCCCAGTCTACGCAAACCAACGAACATGAAGATATCCAATGGACATCTGAAGGAACTGCTTGAAATGAGCTGAGTTGATCCACATTTTCTTCCCTATCCAAAGGATATACAAAGCGGTAGAAGGGAAAAAACAAAGTGGTTTCACTTCACTGCACAGGGTCATATACACCGATGCGAAATGGGCGGAGATTCACGACGCGCCGGCATACGATGGGAAGAACCGCCCCGAGATCATTCACGAGACCAGTGCGTGTGAGGAGGAGCTTCATGAAGAACGTAAGGACATAAGGCTTCTGAATCAACAGAGTGCTTCTGCTGTTGTAGCCTCACACGCTGCAGTACTGTTATATTGCAGTACGAAACGCAGGAAAAAAAAAAAAAAAAATCTGCATATCAGCACAATGCAGTCGGAAGCCTGCCACATGACAACTGTGCATGACTTCTAAGCGTAAGAACTGAAGATATTTGACGTACAAAAGTGGGGGACAGCAACGAAGTCAATGTAGGACTTACTGCCAGTTGAATCCAGGCACACTGTAACACAATTGCATCGAGCACCGTCCGTCCCGACCTGACATGTGTGAGCATCATAAAAGGAAAGGCATAGGTCAAAATCGTGTTACACAATTGCCGCCCATCTGTCGGGTTTTGACCCATTCCTGGCATGAACCCGTTTATCCCGTAGACTGAAAAGTTGTGATCATCGTAGGAGCAGTCTCGCCGGGTTTTCATGAATCCCCACGACAGAGGAGTCCATCTGGATGGAACGGAGGAAGGTAAAGCTCGGGTTTCTGGTGGTGCCTGTTGTAGACGGCACTTAGCCAACGCGGCGATTCGCCAGGATCGTGCTCAGGTAGTCAGTGAAGACAGTCTAGTGGTAGTAGGAGGAGGCTTTCTATTTCTATAGTATTAGTATTGGGCAGTTGTTCCGTTTTTGCTTTTGGTAGGTAGACTTGTTGCTTTTGGGTAAGCGCTAAGAAGAGTCGTTTTATCTCCTCGTTCCTTTTCCCTCTTTGTCCCTTTCTCAGTTTGTTTTCGAAACAGGCGTACCTTTCTTGGGGAGCACTCCGATTGTCCATGTCTGAGACTAAAATGCAAGATGGCTTAGATTTATAATAGTTTCCATTGCGTTAACATCTCACAGAATGATATGTCAACTATTCCATCGCGTCCCCACGACTATATCTGCATACAATCTTGTCTACCTTCTTGTTCATGGTCTCGTATTTTTGGGGCAAGAACGTTGCATTTAGACGTCATATTCTTCATTTCCACAGTTATTTGAATGAAATATAGATATCAAATGTTGCATATTTTGCAGTGTCTAGATACATTTGCCGTTGACTATACAGACACGGCATTCAAGTTTTGCAGCGCTTCCATTCGTCAATTCATTGAGCCATGGATGGAGGAATGAGACTAATATAAATTTGGCGAATCCACCTGACAGCATCTCATCCGATTCGTATGTTCCTTCAAAGTGATCGGTGTAGGTGTCTTCCTATTTTGCCGGCTCAGCTTCAGTTTGGGATAAACAAGAAAAATAACTTTTGGTACACTGTCTGGAACTGTTGGTTGCGATTGATGCGGTTCGTGCTCTGGCATTCTCAACGAATTGGGTCTCGTATCTCGGCGAAGGAGATGGACGAGGTTAAACGCAATCCTGACATCGACGTAAAGCAAACACGGCATCCCTTGTGCGAGAGTTCCTGCTAGTCAAAACGAATTAAGTTACATAAAGAATACAGTATAATAGGTTAACAGTTCCTAGCTGTCTCTTGCGAGACAGTTTAGCGTGCGCGTTGTGGGCCCAAGCCCAAAATGAGAAGTTTCAAACGAAATGCTCTTGTCGATGTTTGTTTAGTAGTAGTTGTCGTCCTTCTCACTTGGGCTGTTGGTAAACACAAGCGAAAAAAAAAAAAAAAAGAATTTGAACTGTACTCCGAATGAGAAGGCTACTGGAGTTGCTGAACCCGTTGCAGTGTTGTTCGTGGGACTAAAGGGATGGAGGTTTCCGTTGGCACAAGGTTTTCGTGAATGGCAGATGGGGTGAGTGAGTAGAAGAGGAATGTTTTCCAAGTGGGCAGGAATTAATGTCAGCCAAACAGGTTCGTCGAGGGCGTCAAGGAAGAATCTGGCCTCGGGCGAAATGCCATTCGCCAAGGTCATTGCCACTTGCCTCACTTCGATACAATTTTACTCGATTACAACCCTCTCCTTCACAACCATTCTCGCTCATCTTCCTTCGTTTCGAAAATTTTGTTTTTACCTTCGCTCCCGTGGCATTGATGGGAAAAAAAAAAAAAGCTTTGGGAAATGTCCCGAAGGTATTGAATGGTTCAGAGATTCGGCACGTCAAACAGCTGTAACTTCGGTAACTGCAGGTGGAGGGTTTTTATTGTCTTGGTAACGGCAACTCTGGGAACGTGACTGGGCCATAATAATGTAGGCGCCAGTCATTGTTTACGTTTTTTTCTTAACTGCGTAATGTCATCAGGTGCGTGTGGAGGTGCAGGCCCTTTATGCGCATAGTAACATTACTGTAGACACCAGAGAAGATCGCGGGTTCGATCCCAGCCGAGTAGTAAGGTGAGGGAGGTAAACATTGTTACTGGCACCGTGTGCCGGAGATTTCCGGTGCACGTCCGAAGATCCCCAGGTGCACTACATTATCATACCCTGTGGAGTCGCTCATGATCAGAATTGTCTCGGGGCGTAAACCCACCAATTATTATTGTCAGAGAACTTTAACTGCATGAATTGAAGCAATGAGCACGATGAGCGGAGAAAGCGACATCGTCTTCGTTCGGTCTGGATGTTCGTGTTGAACGCTGGTCGACTTCCTTCTCGAGTTTCATTGAATATTGATTGCGGAGTATTTCCACCGAACAGCAGCCACTACAGAACCCGCTATTTATTTGGAGAAATTAGAAAACCAACTGCACTAAACTATCCTCTCCAGACTACTAAAAAAAAAAAAAAAAACATTCAGTAAGCCTACGACGTCCATTGATTCCTGCACTTGGAACTGCTCCACGTAACTAGCGTGGGCAAGTTTTCTTTGGTCAGCCTACGAGGTACCAATGGCACGTGTTGAGGCATGGCGGACATGTTCCTACTCGAATCTACCTTCGTTATACTGGCGCTGTATGCATTCATCCGATGGATGCTGTACCCTTTTGATCGCTGCAGCTGAGGAAATGACTTAATCCTGACGGCTGGACGCAAAAGCTGGCGGCGTGCGTTCGTCGCTCGCCATTCATATGGGCATGACGGAAGAAAACAAGAACCCCCCCCTGTATTTTGGGAGCAATTTTGGAGGACAATTTCCCGCGAACCGGAACTTTGACTGGCGCTCACACAGGTCTCGAAAAAGAAATTGGGGGCCTAAAATGATTGCTTTCGTCACAAAGCTACTGTTACTCTTTCAAAGATTAGAGAGGAACCAGAACGTGCCAAGGTGCAACCAGGAAGCGGGCCTTGAAAGGTGAGGGAAGATTGTACTCTTTTGAGACTACCTCAGAGAAGTGCTTCACGGCACAAGATGCCGATATATCAGGTTTACAGGAACCATATAGCAGCATCGTATCAGGTCGTCGTAGCTTCTCCATGCTCGAGGAAGGCTGTGACGTCAATGCTCCCTTGGTACACTTGTCCCCCTGACGGCATAACGTATTAATGCCGTATTATTTTTCACGTCATCTGAATTCATTTGTAATTTGTCAAATTTTGGTAAATTGCGGTTTCTGACCAATAATTATAGTCATTAATAGCTTTTAATGATGTTGTTAAACTTTTCTACGGTGCACCTACAGGTGATTCGCGCCCTCAAGCCACCAATATCCTGAAATCCGTAGCACGAACCATGATCTCTTTTCCGTTTTCCTGGTGTCGGTTACGCATTTCCGTTAGAATATGGCGGCTCCCGTGAATAAGCATTCGGCGAGAGAAAAGGCATTTTCGAAGCTGAAATGCAAAGAACAACAATGGCGTTTCCAGCGGCAAGATTGATGCGTGTCATTTATTGCCTGCACTGCTAACTTTCACTGGAAATGAAACTCAAACAGTTGACACGCGAGACATCACGGGGCCTTTAAGGACTGCGTCGCGGGAACAGCTGAAGGTCGTCTCCATGTCCGTCGCAGACGCACATAGATACTCTGCCGTGTTTCCCTTCAGACAGCGTTTCTTACAGTGTACACAGGCAGAAGTTGTTTTTTCCAAGGGAGATTCCGAGCAGCCAGTGTTGCCCTGCTGACGTCAATGTGACGTCAGCTTTTCTTGTGCGCCTCTGGGTGAGATCCTCAGCCATTTTCCTGCTTCCACCGAGCTATAATTCGAGATGTGTTTGGCACGGATCCAAGCATCGAGCTGAACATCATCATCGTGAAATACAGTTTCTTTACAGTTGCGCGTTTTGTGGCCGCCTTTACCGTAACCTTTATTTTCTCCGAATTCCCGCACGTCATGAAGAGTCATCGTCCCTCTCCAAAGGAAAAGCCGTCTCGAGGGAGACAAAATACGTGTTTGCTGCATATACCGTAAAAAACTGCTGAACGAAGACTTTGGCGAAATATCAGTTTTTATTCCCCTCCTCCGTGCAGATATAATCTCGTATCGAAGGCTAAAGGAAACAAAGCGGGAAAAGTGCACGCGTAGTGTGTAATGCAATTAGGCTTAACTTGCGCGGCTTCTTCCTTTTGCTGAGGCACGCGGCGAAGATCTCGAGCGAATCATGTCGTGCATGGGAGAAGGAGGTAAGCCAGCCATTTCGACCTCGCCATTGAGACAACGTTTGGCGTTGTCCAAAACGTGGACAAACTCGGCTTTTCAATTCCTCTTTCTAAATGGACGCCAGGTGGAGGAGAAGAACTCGTCTCTTGTCTGTAGCTCAAGATAACCGTTCTCTGGGGAATTCCTAGCATTTAATTGAGATCAACTCGCATATCCTTGCGACTGGACTTGTTGCTTTGATTGGTTTGAGTGTGTGGGGCGTAGTATATGTTCATTGACAAGGGAAGGAATTTGGCCACTTCACTCTTGCTCGGAGTGTTGTTGTTGACATGATTCCTATTCTCTATCTTGCTTTTTTTCTTTTTTTGTCCGTTTTTTCTGCTGTATGCGGAGGCAAGGGTACAGAATATATGTGCAGAGAAAATTTCGCCTTTTTATAGGGAAAAATGTTCTTAGAGCTACGGGTGCTGTGCGGACAGAAATATATAGAAATGATCTCAGTGTACTCTGTCCACAAAAAGTCTGCCATGAAAGTTGCCTCATATACGATGCAATGGCGTATTAGGAAAGGACCAGCTGTGAAGGTTTCGTTAGTTACCCGATTCAATGTAACATTCCAAGAGGCCGATGCAGTTTAAGCACAAGATACGCGTGTTTTCGTTAACTTTCCCGAAGGGGATGAGCATTTGGCTGCGAGGTTGAAAGGATTGCTGCCAACTGCGATTTATAGATGGACCCATAGCATTGGTTGTGGAGACATATCGGTGATACGGACACAGGTGAAACGCCCCTTATTGAGCTTAGTCAGGCTGAAATCTTTCTCTCCGTTTTCACCTGCTTACCCATTGAGGAGCCAAACCAAAAAGGTAGTCACGTGAGCTCCATATGATACTGGACCTTTGGCCTTGGATATGGGAAATTGGATATTCGCTACATTCGAATGTCAGCACGAGGGGAGACCTTCAGTGCACGCTTCACGATTGCTCCGCAACTGCGGGGTTCCTTTTCAGCTGAGGTTTCGATTTGTGTGCACCGAGGCGAGGTGGCCGAGAAATGTTCCCAGGGCTCTGAGACTCTGCCTCGTGGGATATTCCTCGGTTCGGAGTCAGGACTTTAAAATGGATACTCAGTACGAATCCATAAATCATGTAATCGCAAGGTCAGGAGAGCGTCTGCTTCTCAAGACAGTGAACACCAGTTGGAGATACGCATGTCCAAGTCCCGGTCCACGCTACTATTTTCCCATGACGGGGGGCCATTGATAATAGCATGGCATGTTGGAAGAATGGCAGCCCATGTTGAGGAATTGACGGAGGGGGATTCTTCCTCCTTCGACGTCAATCCCGGCCACTGGGTCTTCAGCCAATGAAATAAAGGCAATTTTTCCTCTTCAATGAGAACCGAAGTTGTAAAAGTGGCCCCACGTCAATGTGCTTCCGTCACGTCTTTTGCCTCGCTCCATCCGTCAAGGTCGTCCTGTAGCATCGTCTGCATACATGTATGTGGACATCCAGTAGAGCTGCGTCGTCAACAACACTCCTTGTCCAACAACGGCGCTTAAGGAAAAAGGTATTTCACTTGATCGCTGTCGGTGCGCGCTCGGGAGGAGTCTCCTTCGTATGGCTCACGAAAGGCCTATGGTCAAGACGCCAGGCGGTAACTGCGTGGAAGAACTCGCCGTCACAGAACCAGTGGTCGTGATTTCTCAGTCGATGGTTGTCCAACGCTTTCCTCGGAGCCTTTTCCCAGGGAAAGGCGGCGCGTGCTTTACAAACGTTTCTCCGGCTTTTTACCCCAACGCGCGTGGTTTTTGGTCCTATAGAAGGCAAGGGCGAAGTAAAACAGGAACTAAATTTGTGAACTGAAAAATTGAGGAGGAAGAAAGAGAGGAAGCAAATTAGAAAAAGCCATTTGGTTACTCTGACAAGGGTCTCCAATTCACTCGCCCTTAGCCCTAGATATTATGCTTACCCGCTATCGCCTTGGACATAGAGAATGCCAAGGTAAAACGCTCGTAAAGGGAAGAGGAAAAAAAAGCGTTTTTTGTAAAATAGTTGTAGTGTCTGTAGCGTGACTGAATTCCCCCCCTTTTTTTTTTTTTTTTTTTTTTTTTTTTTTGTTGTGCAGCTGTCGAGTGAAAAAGGGAGCCTCGTCGGGGAGCTCCAAGCACTCTGGCTCTGTGGCGGCAGCGCAGCCAATGGCTGGGGACGACTGCGCTATCAATGATCTACTTGAAGGCCGCACCGACCTCTGCCTGGTGCTTCCAGATGAGCGACACATCATCGTCAACGTCGAGAGGAGGTAAACATTGCAACAAGTTCTTTCGCTGTCCCATGAGTGGACGATGTTTTTACACTCCTGTCATTCTAAAACTCTGCGCAAAAGCCTGGAAAACCTTCATGCGTTTGGATGCATGGGAATATCGCACTTCGCGAACATATAAGCACAACAAGTAACACAAAATATTAGTAACAAATAAATATCCATACAATGTTGGTAATATTAAGAGGTTTGTTTGCGCATAGTTTAGAGCAATAGAGTGACTAAATTACGCAAAACTTAGTAACGGAAAATTTGTAGAAGCATGGAACAGAGAGCTGGCTTCTACGAGATGAAGATAAGAAAGAAAGCTCGGTACGCGTCCCAGAAGGGGCCTAAAGGCGGTGCTGTTGCGGATTGGTTAATGGCAGGAACAATGCACATGTGCACAAAATGCCTGCGGGTTTTTCTCCGCCGGCTGTTAATGAGTGCGCGTGTGACCAACTCGCTACGGCTGTGACGGCTGTTTCTACGCTTCATTTCACGAAAGACCTTTTGTCGATCATGGCACGATTAAATCACGTGGTGTAATTCCTTTCTCACGTTGTCATGGCAAAGCAGCTGCCGGCGGTACTCGTACGGTACGCGCAAAACGCAAGCCCTCAACCGCGAGCAACATCCGCCGTTAAAAGCGCCGACTCATGCTGCGGTGGTGTGCATTGCAAATAACGATTCATCCAAATGAGTAATACACCCGCATCTCAAAGCTCGGTGTTGATACTGTAGAGTAAGCTTCAAAAAAGCTTGTACTTCAGACTACAAGCCTCGTGCCGCCGGCACGGAATCCCCTTCGCCCTCGCATCCATTTTCTCATTTGGAAAGCTACATCTAGGGCACTGTGAAAAAGATAGCAGTTCATAGTGGCAACAGCCCGCTTCTAATTTACCAATACCTACGCTAATCCGTGGCCAAACGCCGCCGTGGCTAGTGGCCAGACAGGTGGAGGCAGAAGAAGAAGAAGAACTCACGAGCGTTCAAAGGACGCCTGTGTGCACTTGAATTTGAGCGAAGGCAGCAGCGTGTTCTGTGTGGACGCTGCTATTCATCAAATGCTCGCTTCCTGGCAGTTGCCGGGCACGCGCCAAAGATTGGATCCCAGATCGAGGGATCGAATCCCACGGCAGGCTGTGCTGTAAGGGCCTTTTCCTGGGCTTTCCCCTTACGATTTAAGGCGTATGCTGGCACAATTTCCAACAAAGTCGGCCCGGGACGCATGTCTCTCCACTGCGTCTTGTTGTGACGTTGCCCGCACTAAGCGAGGCTGACTATGGTCAGCAGTCCACAACATTACCGCCACCACCACCATCGATGCTGTTCACCTTTGAGGTCTGTTGACCACTGACGTACAAAAGAGAATGCAGGCAAACGAAGCCTCTCGTCACGATCCTGGAACCAAGAATCACCCTTCTAATGATTAGAAGGAAAATGAAAATGAACCTGAAAATATCGACTTTTGCAGAATGCTGTACAATTTGAGATTTGTACTCGCAAACGACACATGTTCCACTGCACAAAGCTAGGGGCTTTAAGCACGGTCTGACACACACTGTGAGTTCCTGGGGGCCATACCACTACGCTAGATGCACATGCATGACAGATGTAGCAATTACATTGTTGCCTCAGCTGTGTGTGTTACTGTTTCAAGAGCAGTACATATACCTTGTTGTTTGGCGCGATTTCTGTTGAGGGCCCAAATGTGCCCTAGAAGTTTTGTAAACATTGCAGGTTGTGTTTGCAGGACGCCAGTTATGGACCTGCTGGTGCAGGTTGCCACAGCTCACAAGATCAATCCGAGTAATCACACGATCCAGGTGTCTAACGAGAGGGGCTGCAAAGCCAACACCCCCGTGGGATCATTGGACGTCAAAGAGCTTTTCATTGTTCCTAAAGTGTCCTCTGGACAAGAACTGTCACATAAACGACCCCCCAGACGTCAGCCATTTGAGGTATATTCTTCTTCTTCTTCCTCTAGGGCCCTGTCAGCTTTCAACTGGGAATGTCATGGTCTTGCAGCTTCTTTTATGTATTGCTGCCATGGAGCACGTGATCAGTAAATGACAGATCGGGTTACTCTAATCGGTAAATGGTACAGATCCGGTTATTTTAGAGGCCGACAGAAGGTGGGTTTACACAGAGAAAAGCCGTCGTGCAATCGATTTTTTTTTTTTATACTCTACAAATTTGAGGGGAATAATTGGGTCTCATATATAGGATTTGTGGGGACCTGCCCTTATTGCTGATTCCTATATTAGTCTATTCAAAAAATAGGACTGTAACAATATCTAGTAGGAGTTATACGCGCGTCATTCCAACTCCTGGGTTGGTCGGCCATTACTAAGAATTTTTATTAATTGAATGGGATCGTTTGTAATTCTCACAAAGCGTCTTTGCAAGGCCCATTTTTCTTTTCTGTTGAGTTCGATTTAAGCTCCAATTGCAGGATGTGGAGGAAACTGAGAACTCCCTTGGGAACTGGGACCTTAATGGAACATTTAAAGCTCTCCATTGTACAAAGTTGATTAAAAATGTGCCTCGTACGATATTATACTAGCGTAGTTTTCAGTACACACTTTGATGATGCTTTGTGCACTCATTGTCAACCGATGATTTCAGCCAACCTTTCGGCTCCAAGTGCGTCTGCCGAAAAATCAGCTCATGGTCCTACGGGTAAATCTGAGCACCAAGTTGGGTCAGGTGAAGCACATGGTCTGCGAAGACAAGGGTCTGGACCCTCAAGGTTACCAACTGGTGGCCATTGGACGTCTCCCTGTGGCTCCCTTGGACCTCTCGCTCACCCTGGAGCAATATGGCTCCACAGAACTGGCTCTCATGTCAAATAAAGGTAGCACCACATTCTTCTCCAAACGCTGCTTCTAATAGAGACGCTTCCATCGAGTGGTCGGGGCACGTTTTCTGTCGGGGCACGTTTTCTGTCGGGGCACGTTTTCTGTCGGGGCACGGCATCGAAACTAAATTTGTTCGCGCTACGGCCAGAAAATGTGCATGTCTATCGATTGTGTTGCTTCCCTTCTTTTTTTTTAACCTTGACCGATGTCCCTTTAAAAGACCGACAAAGTCGTTCCCCTTTGCGGGAGCGATAAACCATTTCGAGGCCCTTCATTTTCTTGACTTCAAATTTGGTTGATTTTGTGCCTGGTATCTTTGTGACCTAATGATGGATGCATCGTTTCCAGTTGAAAAGGGAGTGTTTTAGAAGCTGAAAGTCGTGTTACGCTCTTTGAAGCACATACTCAAGAATTGCTCTGCAAAACACTCGCTCATCAGGGCCTGCAGCTGTCATCCACTGCCTTTCTTTGTCTGTTTTAGAAAAGGCTGGATGGATCAGATGTAGGAAGTAAAAGGGATATGTAGCAAAGGAACATCAATGTGAAGCACTTTCAGTCTCTGGCTGCTGACCCAAACGTGCCTTTACGAGACATGATTCAGGAAGTGCCTAGCAATGACCAAAGTCTATAAAAAGATGCACATCTGCTGATTCCTTGGGTTTTTTGAGATTTCATTGTTTTCACTCGATTCGGGAGTAAATGTCGCGAAGCAATTAAATTGTGAGCGTAGATATTTTGAAAGCCCTAAATTAGGGCAAAATAGAGTTTCAAGGAGGAGCTGTTAACTAGTGAGCACTTAGCACAAACTGAGTGAAGGCACATTTGAAGGAGCAACTGTTGTGGTGCGTCTGGAGGTTGGGATAGCAACAGGGGAGCCACCCTCGCATGGCTCTGCTGACCGCCGGACGCATCAGGTGCACGTGCGGACAACGTGCCTCCGCAAACGTTTGTGCGTACGAGTGCCACGTGTGCTGTGCCCTCTTCCATCCAGCCCCGTTCCTGGAAGGGCCAAATGTGCAATCTCGCGGATCCTTATGGACTTTAACCCAAAATGCGCAATTTCCAGTTGGCAGTGCAAATTGATAGAAAAATGCGGTGCAAACCAAGAACCTCGGGCACCGCTCGTAATATTCCTAATGGCCATTACTTTTCTAATGTTCCTATGGATTAGGATCGTCGTTCTTTGTCGTAGTGAAATAAAAGTGAGAGCCACGTACGTGTGCAGAAGATTGATGTGTTTAGTGCGTAATGTGCAATTTTATGTTGTTGCGCAGGACTCGCAGCCACTATCCAGAACACGGCCACTGACTTGATCAGTTACTCCATGACCAAGGAGTGCAAGAAGGGCATAATTGGCCTCCTCACCCACCACCGCAGCAAAGGGGTAACAACATTCAGTTCCCTTAACTTTACAAACAGTCAGGCTCTCATCTGAAGCCAGGTGGGTGTTGCTCACTGGGGATTGGAACGGTCACGATGGTGTCGTTGTTCTCGGAGGTTGTATGTATTGGCTTCTCTCTCAATGAAATGGAAGGGCTTCTTCTAAAAGAGTGGGATGTCATTTTTCAAACATTATCTCCCAGCATGTGAGGGGCTGAGGTGAAAAGTATGGCAAAACACAAGATGCCCCGGCTGTGTCCGTTGTGGCGACGGTCGTAACAAGTGAGCAAAAAAGATAGTGTCTGATGGTTGTGTTTCCTTTAAAAGAGCGACAGATATCTTACTGAGACAGTAGATGACTGTGCTCACTAATGTGCATCTACTGCAGTGGGCAAAGTGCACTAGTGTAGTGGGGGTGTTTCCACTGACCGTTTATTGAAGCTCCTGTAATGGGAAAGACCTCAAGTCCTGGCCTTTGTGCTACTTGTAGAGCCTAACGGGGTCCAGCAGTGACGGGGTGAGCAGCCGTGGAGCGTCCCCCGTCCGAGCGGAGCCCCCGTGCCCTCCCGAGGAGCCTCCCTCGGTCCCGAGCCGCGGCGGTGCCAAGAAGCGTCCCGCTCCGGCCCCGCCTTTGCCTTCGAGTCGGGAGGAATCCCGGGTGGCCACGACCAGCAGCAAAGGAGAGTCCAAAGAACCGGGGCTGCGAACCCACTCGCGACAGAGCTCGGACTCCAGCGGCTACCACGAGGCTTCTGTTCTGAGCGACCTACCGGAAACTCCGTCGCCCGAAACCGTCTGCAGCAGTAGTGGTAGGTGGTTTCTGCTTTGTGGCCCGGCGCAGGAAGCGTGCTCATAGTGGCATTACTTGGGGTCGTGGGATTGGGATGTCGTTTGATTGGTGTCATCGGCACTGTCCATGAGGAAGGAGGAGAAATGCGGGACAAGCCTCCAAAGCATGCATCAAGAGCTGGAGAAAAGACAGGATCCAGTGGGACATCATTCGTTACATTCGCTGGTATTGACAATGCCATTGTATTTTGAGAAAACCAAAGGAGGGGTTTAAATGACAAGGACACCGTACTGGGTACTCTGGATGTAGCATTTCTGTAGCAAACATTGCACACGGCGACGGAACGACATCCCTACTGGGTACTCTACGCAACCCTCCACAAAGAAAGACCCACAGGCCTTGCTCACATTCATTGACCTACATCTCGAGTACTACTGCAGTCGAGCCCGTATATAACAATACTGACGGGAATGTGAAATTCAATCGTTATATGGCAGCATTGTCGTACGCGAGCTTTCGTGAAATCGCCACACGACATCCGCTAAAATCTGCAAATAAGCGAGAACAATGATGATCGATGAATGAACGTTACCGTTTTATTTTACAAATTAAAGCACTGTAGCAGGTTTGAGTTTGGTATCACTGTTTAATGCACATTTTACGAGTTTCTCTAAGGAGAGAAATAAGTCCTTGTTGAAGCAGCACGAAGCTGGGGAACCTTTGGAGAAGATAGTTTTTGTCAAAGATAGCCGCGCGCTGCTCGGTGACGTGGTGGTCGTCCTCATCGTTGCCGTCACTTTGATCCCTGAGCTCGATTGGACAAGTTTCCTGAACGAGTGACGCATTTTACTTCTTAGACCTTGGTGCGCAGCTGTGCACTTGGAGAAAGTACTCGAGGCTCGCGTTGTCGACCGGACGTAGCGGCTCCAACTTGTGCCACTGGGAGGAAGTTTTGACTGTCGAAGCAAAGGAAGAACGAGGGGAGGAGGAAAAGGCTTTCCCCGCTTGACAACTTGGGCTGCACAGTCACCTCCCGTGACTCCTTCTGCTTCCTTAGGCCTGAAGCTCGGTCCAGCGACCTTTGAACTCTTCCAAGGAAGTCTGCTCGTGTTGTTGAAGGAAAAGTGTTTCTCCAACTTTTTCATCTTTGACCCGTGCCCAGAAGAATATTCCATTGTTGTATCGGAGAAAGACGTTCTACCGACAGTTGTAGAAACTCTGTTTTCTCTACATGTGTTTCGGAGGAAGAGCTGACGGGAACATATAATTTCATTGTGCTCTCAGAGTTATTGTTGTATTGAAGATTGTTACAAATGGGTTCGGCTGTACTTTCAATTCTATAACAAATATTTTCTTCAAATCTTTGTAACCAGTACAGGTACGCCCACACCAGTATGGAAACACCAACACCTTCCGAAGCAATGACCGCTTAAAACGCACATTTAGCTGGCCGGTACAGGTCACATATTGACGAGGCCAAGGGGACAAAAAGAAAGAGTGAGACGGAGCTTTCGGTTCAATGCGGCCAGAAAGAACACTCGAGAAGAGGCGTCGACATTTCAAGTCACGAAACTGCACGTGCTCACGAGTGTAGTCACGTGTGCCCCACTGCACACACACGTTAAGAAACACAATTGGCAGCACCTTTTCACCATCTGTGTCTGATCCCACGATTTGATGTGTGGGAAGCACCAAAAGCCTACAATGACAAGCTGGAGTCACAGCTCGCAGATAAACTGCAAGACTTAGAGCCTGGCACCACGGCTCCTCCTGAACAGCCTGCACTCGGAGGACCTTTTCCTCGCCTCGGGTGCCATGAGCCGTTCTTTACCTTCTGCACTAGACTCTACATGCTAGGAACGAGATTTAGGCCTAACAGGGAGTCATTTCTTATATGTAAGCATCTGCCTGTATGGTATCAACAAGTCAAAAGGGACACTGGAAACATTCATGCTTAGAATCCCACATCCTTCTTCCTCCTGCTACTTTTTATAACTTACTTTTATTACTCCCTTAATTTCTTGCAGTTACCCTCCTGCACTATTGCTATGTAACACTATTTCTACCCACATACATGTCACCTTTTTTTTTTTCTTAGATCCTCACTTTTTTGTTACTTGATTTCTCATTTGGTTTATTTCTCGAAAAAAAGAAATAAAAATTTTTATTGTATCTTTGTTGCTGCATCATTACCCTTTAAACCCTCACTCTATACAAAAAAAGAAAAAATGTTATGTTTGTCATTCTTGAGGTCGTTCCTCCCTAACTGTGAGCACATGGTTCCCACTAACCCACTTGTTGACACTACCAAAATAACCCAAGGACACAGGGACCTTAGCCTACAGGTCAGTGGCTGGGATTTCCCCTTGGAAGAAATGACAAGCATGCTGCTCAGGTCTTTGACGTGTAACCCTGACACCTTCCAATCCACTGCCAATGATGTGAAGGGTTTCCGGAAGAAGCCCACTCTGTGTGCCAAATATCAGCGGCTTCCCACCTGAGGCGTTTCACTTTAACTTGTGCTGAACCGGAAACATATCGTTTGAAACCGCATCGTATGCCCAGGTGGTCCAAATTATCCGCAGTCCTACCCTGTGGCATCGTTCATGATCTCAGTTGTCTCGCGACGTGAAGCCACCAATTATTAGAAATAATTGGTGGGTCACATCGTCATGCACTAATGTGTGCATGCTTCATTTCCTGTGCGGAGCAAAATGTGCGTTGGGACCACCCTTTCTTTGGTGTCACAGTTCCCTTTATGTTCAAAATCTGCGGCAGAATATGGAGTGGAATATGGGTGTTCATATTAACGAGTGTTTACCGTATAGAAAGTACTGCACATGAAGAAGTTTAAATGATTTGGAGCAGAAACGTTCGCCCGCGTGGAACGGGTGGCGGTTATTGGGCTCCGGCCAAATATCTGAGAAGGTGGCTCCGAGCGGGCGTGTCTCGTGTCACGTACCTCGGAAAGTTTGCGCCGGTTCACCTCTCGACCACCAAAAAGAGAACGGGAATCCTCAGTTTGTACGAGACGTGTGTCTGCCGGGCAATAAAGTTTCACTCGTCTGCATCTTTCTGTTTTGCGAGATTTATAAGACTCTCTTTGGTGCAATGTACTGTAGGACAATTCAAGATGCGAGTTCTCTGCTGCTGTGGCTGCACACGATAGGGTTGGCTCTCTACATCACCACATGTTCACGAGGCTCCCAGGGACTGTTACGAGGCACTCTGTTGAACGTTAATTTTGAGGCTATACTTTAAGGGCGAGAGGATTGGTACTTTTCATGCTACAATGGTTGCAGAAAATGTACATAATTATGTTACATTTTTATTTTTGTACACGACCCACGGTGGCTTTGTCAACTCAGAAGCTGTGTTGGGACGCTTTTCAGGCGCTTGCAGCCTGGACAGTCCACCTCAGAGTCTGGAAGGCAACAGACCGAGAAGAGGATCCCGAAAACCCCGACCGAGTAGCACGGCCTCGGACGCTTCTGGCGGCAAAAAGCGCCGAGCCCCGCCTCCTCCGCCCCTCTGCTCTCAGTCCTCGCAGTCTCCAGGCACAGAGCCGTCCAATGGGCAGGGAACGACCACTCCAGGTACCGCATTGATGGGCCCACTTTTTTTAAACATGAAAAGAAGGGACAGAGCACAGGCTGACCCTGAGACGAGGGAGGCAAAAAAGAGGCAACCCTCGTCTCAGGGTTGTTCCTTCGGTTCTAAATGCTGGCATTTTTTGCCCCTTTTTCTAAATGTGAAGTGAGTGGTTCCAACTGTACGGATTGTACATAGCATGATCCACATAATGCAACCAGAAATCATCAACAGAGAGTGTGGAACTTTGAAGATGGAAAAGTTGGAAATCACGTCGCAAACTTGTTTTTTTCTGCTGCTTAATATTTGAGAGCACAGCAGAGTAGCTTTGTACGCTTATTTGAGCTTACCTAATTTTAAACCTGAAGCCCGTCCCCCTGCAGCCTGTTTAAAGGGCCCATGACATCTCGCAAGTCAACTGTTTGATTTTCATTCGCAGTGAAAGTTCCCAAGGCAATAAATGACACGCATCAATCTTGCCGCTGGAAATGACACCGTTGTTTTTTTAATTGAGCTTGGAAAATACCTTTGCCCTCTCGCCAAATTTTTATTCATGGGGGCCGCCATATTCTAGTGGAAATGCGTAACTCTATCCAGTGAACGGAAACGAGATTGTGGCCCGCGCTGTGGATTTCTGTCTACTGGTGGCTTGAGGGTGCGGATTGCCTGTAGATTCATCCTCGAAACGTTTAGCAGCATCATTAAAAGCTATTAATGGCTATAATTATTAAAAACTATTTGACAAGTTACAAATGAATTCAAATGATGTGAAAACTATTACGGCAATGGTACGTTATGCCGTCAGGGGGACAAGTGTGCCAAGGGAGCCTTCCTCCTCCGGAGAGCAAGAACCCTTCTCCTGGCACTTTACGGAGCGCTTCATTTAAAAAAATAATCAGGCCAATCATCGCGAAGCTTTGCAGGATTATGTTATATTTTACCCCGTTCGACATTCGAGCAAAAAATCTTCAAGTAAAATTTGTTGTCTCGTGCCGTTTAATTTGTTCCTTTTGTGGAACTTGTTCGGCCTTTCTGGAACACCAAAGATCGTGTGCTTGTAGCTTTCCCAGCTGCACCTCTCTTGTGACAGTCAACGGACGTCACAGCTAATCACGTGCTGGATGCTTTAGTACCTTTCCCTGGCACTAATGCTATTTCTTAGCATCAACATCAGTTTTCTGGATTGTCTGAGTTCATTTTGCGTGTTCTGGATTCTGTGCAATACCTATAAGCCACGGTTGTTTCCAGAAATATGAAGTGCCACTAGCATTGTACACAGCTTTGTGGAAACTAAGGATACGTGTCATTTGCGATTTGGTGGTTCCTGTACAGTGCAGACTGATGTGATTGTCGAGATCTACGGAATTAGCATGAATGGCGGGAGTCTGCTGGGCAAATAATATGCAGTATCTCGTGTTGGGGCCGAACACCGTGACAGAAAAACCGGGCGTGAAGACGTGTCACGTGCTCAAGTCTTCTCGGCCCTGTCGGGCTGCAATTAAAATTCGGTCCTGCATTAGAAATTGTGGTAGGAGTTTCTCTTCTCGGCCTCCACAATTGTGGTGCTACGACCGAGGAATGGATGCGGCTGGCAATAACAGCCAATGGCTGGAGCTGCAGATCCTCGTGCTGAGCCGCCCTTATGCTGCGACACAAGCACCCATACGTTCCAGCCATCTACCGTTGCGCCGTATTTGACGGCTTCCCTGACATCTCTCATCATGTAGTGTGCATCATCTGCGCTTCTTTTGCCTGGCCAAAGATGTGCTCTAACATCCAATTGTGGGATTCAGCACCCCCTATGTGCCAATGGTCGAAGATAGCTCGACACACGTCTGCTCCATTTGGACGTTTCACCTCCTCGGATGCCTGTTTTGACCCTGTGCACATTGATATTGTGGGACCGTTACCACCATCTATGGGCCAATGGTACCTGTTGGCTGCAGTCTACCATTTCACTCATTTGGCTCCAGAAGCAGCCCTAGTGCCCAACGCAATGGCCAAAAGTGTTGCTTCTACCCTCTTCTTAGATTTTCCGGTTCAGCGTACCACCTGTTATAACGGCTGACCGTGAACACCAGTTCGATGGGTGCGTGACACTCATCTCTTCCCGTTCCTTCTCAAGTAACCCTGCACTACTTCATACCATCCTTCATCTAATGACCTGGTGGAACGTTTTCACTGCCAGCTCGAGACTTTCGGTATAGCTCATGAAAACGTGGTCCACTAGACATCCATCTTACCGGTCGAGCTCCCGGCAACTGAGCCACCATCAGATCCGACACAGAGTGATCTCCGACCAAATTGGTATCTGGGATGACCCTATGCCTGCCCGGCAATTTCTTCGAAGATGGCGCAAAAATCTCTGCCTATCCTTCTACCTACTTAAAAACTCTATGCCATGTTTTCTCGGACGTACGTTCATCTTTGCCACCTGCCAACCCCACACAGACATCATTCATCTCGCAACGACTGACCTTTGCTACCCATGTTTTCCTGCGACATGACTGAGTTCCCAAAGCCCTCCGGCAACCCTACGCCAGACCTGTTTCGTGGTGCACAGAGAAACCGTGCACTGCATCCATCGACGGAAAGACGGACGCCGTCGGCAACGACCGCACTGAGCCCGCCTCTATCGAACGGGAACCCTACCCCTGGTTACCAATCTTACTACCATCTCCCTCATCTCCTTCGTGTTGCAGTCAAGCAACAGAAGGCAGTTACCTAAGTGGACAGATCCTTACGGAGTGAAGGGCCTCGTAGCATCCAAAACGCGTTTAATGGTCCTCTTAGGTCCATCGAACCACAGCTAAAATTCACTTCTGCACTAATAATTGTGGTAGTATAGCTTTTGTTCTCTGCCTCCACAAATGCCCGCTGAACTAAGGTAGATGTGGGCCAAGCAGTTATGCAGCCACTTATTGCATCACGAAACCTAAACCTTAGACGTTAGCACGCCAAAGTGTGTCAAAAAGTGTGTTAAAAATGTGTAAAAAAATGTGTCAAAAGGCAGGGGAAATAAGGTCGTACCAAAAGGCAACAGCGAGCCAACAATCACAGAGCCAAGGTGGGGGAATGGTCCCAGTCAATGATGATGAAATGAATGAGGTTCTACTTGCATGAATCTTGTATAAATATTGAGAACACAAAATGTGTTACTGTGCTTGTACGCAGTAGCCTTGAGAGATTATTTTGCTTGGCAGTGTCCCAGGACAAGGGTCTTGTTCGTGCTTGGAGAAGTCCCGAGGAGCCGGGAACGGAGGAAGAGAAGGATTCCCTTCTGTCCACCCCAAAAGGTGACTCCGAGTGTGGACGGGCGGACGGCCCTCCCCCGAGCTGTACGGAGCCCATGCCACTTCCCAGGCTGACACTGCAACGCAAGAAAGGTGCAGTACTCCGTCCACCTCTCTCATGCCTAGCCAAAGGGCGGCTTCGCGCTTTTTTGGCAGCCACGTTGAGGTGTAAGGGAAACACTTGGGTACTATTATTGTTAGTCTTATTATTAAGTAGTTTTTCCTTAACCCAGCCAGCTGCATTATCTGCCACCAGATTCTGTCACTTGTGGGTGTCCGCAAAGTTGTTTGTGCTGGTGTTCTAATGTGAGCTGTTTTTTGTGGTGGAAAAGAATAGGTTGTATACAAGCACATGTAGCTAGAGAGGCAAAAGAGAGAGGATTTTCTCCTTTCACTGGTCGTCCATTCGTTGTGGGCCACATTTAGACAGTTTGACGCTCCTGGTACTTTGAACAGGGGAAAGTGATGCCCATCTTGAATGCACTCTTTCCAGGCTCCCTCGACACTTACGATCCCACAAAGGTGGCAGCCGAGAGTCTGCCCGGGGACGAAACAGAGGCCCAGTCATCGTCATTGACAGGTTTGAGCCTTCATTGTGAATTTCATTTGCCTGTCATGCTGTGCCAGCCATAATTATTTATCCCAACTATCACTGGAACGTTTCTCTCCTTGGGCTGTGCTCTTAGTAGATTAGCACGGGCACTTGGAGCAGTATTTATGAGGTGGGATGTTCACTCAAAGTCCTTCACGAGCAACTCCAGAAGGTCGCGGAAACTACTCTTTGCGAAGGTAGCTACGTTAAAGAGAGTGCAGTCTTACCACCGGTGTGGGTTTCGTACTTTTTGTTTTCAAATACGAGAGCACGAAGTGAAGGCTCGTGATTGTTGTCACTAAAGCCCTTTTGCTTTTGCAGAAGCTTTTGACAGCATCAAATTCATTTTTCTTTTAGGCTTGCACTAGATCGCTAAATTACGAGTGTTCGCGAGCAAAAATGGTAAATTCCACGGCACTCGACAGTTGTGCTCCCACTTTGGCTTCTGTTGTGGGTGGTTGCCCAGGGAATGTCCATCATTCGCAGACTCTGGGCCCGACTTGCAGTGAACTTTACTGCAGTTCTTCTATAGAGGTTGTTCCTGCACTGGAAAGCATTTTTCCTCTGTACGGTTCGGGTGCAATAAGTGGACATCGTGCACAAACAGAAACTGCAGTAACTGAAGTCCTCGGAACGCCTCTAAGTGAGCGTTGGTCATTTCCCTTCCTTCCTTATTGCTTGCGAGAGGAACGCAGCATGTTCGGTTGGCCTCTGTGACTGCGCCCAAGATTGTGACGAAGGGGGCGCAAAGTAAGTGTTGCACGAATTCCAAGAAGGCTCGTGTGGGCAATGATCACTCACGATGGCCAAGAGGTGAAGGTGGGTCCCTTTTGTGTTGTTCACCCCCAGCGTGTGTTGGGGTGAGTGCCTGACCCCTCTTCCGATTCCACCCTGGCTGAAGATGCCAGTTGGCAAAACTGCAATTGGATTGCCCTGGGACGTGCCCTCAGACATCCGAAATGTGTAGTTCCTCTTGAAGTCGGCCCAGGACACACACTCCCCGTCTCCCCCTCCTTCCTGCTCTTCCTCCGTCCACTACTCATGGTTGCAGTTGCCTAGTGGCACTAACACTGGACTAAAAAAAAAATTAAATATTGGGTGGCAGGGTGCAAATTGCTTGGGCGCACAATCTTTCGTGAGGAACATATAATCCAGTTTGTCGAGTTTGGAGAGTTAAAGGAGCACAAGAAGGTTGTTTTTTCCGATTTGCACGCACATACCTTATGGGATGCTCGATGCTGGCAGGATGCATAAACAGCATTAATTTGCTTCACTTCTAAGTATTCGCTTCCATGTATGAAGACAGAAAAAGGCATCCTGTATCGCATGCAGCCGCACGAGGAGACACCGACATCATAATGAGGTCGGGTATAAGTCATCATGAGGTCATCATAATGCGGAGGGCATGCCATACAGGTCCTGGCCTACTACTTACCTTTGCCGTCCTTCACTGTACCCTGAGCACCAGCAATTATGTCTTCCTCAGCCATCTGTACGGCCAGCATGTACAGCTGCAGCTGAATCTGTGTGGACCAATGCCTCTCTCTTGGCAGTGAACACACGTTGGAACAGTTGACATTGTTGCCTTTGGCCTGCTCGCTGTTGTTCACTTGCGTGCTGGCATAGGACCCTACATTCCCAAATGACTTTCTCGATTCGTCGCCCGGACTGCTAGCACCTTTGTAGCAGACAAATGCTCGTCAGCATCGTGCCAACGGGCCGCTACAAACATTCGATGCCGTTTCATCTTTTCTTCCTGCTCTCGTCGTCGGTGTGGTGCGCTGGTCAGTTGTCGAAGAGAAGGCACACGAGTCGATCCTTGTTGCCCGCCTCCGTGCCGAAGTCTCTTAGCCATTAGCCTCAAATGGCTCGAGACATCTGTGGCTCGCTGTTGGTGGAAGAGGTAACGGAAATCTGTCCAGGCCAACGTAGAGCGAGAGGGAAAAACTGTTCTGTTCACCTTCACAACACTGTCCTTTAAGTGCCAGCGTACGTCGGTGCCAGAAATTTTGTCGGGGCCATACCTTTTTGGGATGTCTCGGAGCTGCTCCTCCACGTGCCGCACGGCGGCTCTCGCAGTGTCCGCCGACCGAGATTTGTCCGCACAGAGTTGAAGTGAAAACTCTCAGTTACGCTGATCGCCAACATGGGCTAATTTCTATGGTAGTCGATCACGGGCACTTTGAAAATTCGTAGCAAGGGGAGGTCTGGTATGTTATGTGGATGTTTGGTTATAGGGAGATTTTACTGTATGTTCCCCACAAACGAGTGTTGTCATAAAATTTACTCCCACGAGTTGACAGCAAGGGCGCAGCACCATTGATGGGCTTTTATGCTCTACACCACTTCCTGTTGCTAAGAATTTGGATGCAATTTTGATTGAAGGATGTTCTTTGAGAAGAGTCCCTCGGCTGCCTTTTCCCACTGGTTTGCGTGGGGCAGATGGTTGCAATAGAAAGAATTGCGTCTGTGATGAACCCACCTTCTAGGTCAACCTTCCCACACAAGTGAATGTAGCTGCCTTCATGGGTTCTCTGCCTCAGAGGAAAATCTATCTTATCTAAATTATCTCAAGCGCTCCAAGAGGGTTAACAGAATTTTGTTTCGTAATGTTCCGCACATAGGGTCATCATGGTCTTTGTAATAGACAATAAAGTGAATGCCATTGGAAGGAGTAGACTTTTGCGGTTAGCCTAATTAAGTTCTCCCACAAATAGTGAAACTGTGTCCGGCGGTAGCATCATAATGCTGCTGGTGTCAGCCATTTAAGTTTTCCTCACAGAGAACGGCTTCCTTCTCGCCTTCCTCATTCAGTTGCCATTTGAGGTGGCCTCACTGTTTCTCCAATCAGACTTGTCTGACGAGGGATTAGGGTTTGTCGCATTAAAGTTCCTTTAATTTGTCGCTTCAGTGAGTCCAAGGTCACGCACGGCTGTGGATTGGGGTAATCACTTATCACACAGACAAACCATTAAAAAAAAAAAAATTAAACCTGTTAGCATTTGTGGAATGAATATTGGCTGAAGATGGCTGACTGCCCTTGCAAATTTCACTCTCGCTGCTTTTACTGTTTGGCGACCTAGCCTAGGAGAAAAGCCTTTTCTTTCTCTTTTCTTTAGCACGTTAACAAAAGCCCAAGAGATGTTCTAGATGAGGATTTTGATGAGGATTGGAGCGGGCAATATTTGCCACTGGGTAACTATTGGCATTTGTTGCTCAGGTAAAAAAGAAAAGAAAAGGAAACAGCAATTGCACTCATGATGTATGTGGATGAGTTACGCTGTTGCACACATGAAATTCTGGTTGTGCTGAAGTTGGCCCCAAACACTCCGAGTGGCAGCCAAGAAAGCATTTTCTGTTGATGCTGGACTCAAAGCAGAGTCTCAATGAGTGTTGTCGTTTATGGCCAACAGAAGATTCTTTCCAGTCCCTGCTTACTTCGTTACTTTGATGGAAAGTAAACTCTTCCAATTTACTTTTTGTGTTCAATAATTGTTGAGAATGCTCAAAGAAAATTAATGGAACCTCTCTCTTCCTCATCTCACAACTATGTACAAGTCCCTGATGCAGTTGTCTTTAATTTTTCATGTAGACCAGTTGAGTCCCCAAAGTGAGAGAGAGTGGGAGCAAGATGGAGCCGCGATGGAGAGGGAAGTGCCAAAAGACGCTTGGGACGAAAGGTCCCGCCAGTCGTGGGAGGAGGTCGTCCCGGAGCCTCCCTCTCCCTTCCGCACCTCTGCTCCGCACGGGTTTGATGCCAAAAGTGAAACTAGGAAGGATATTGAAATGGAGCCACACGTGGAAGCGCAAAATGGGTTTAGTTCGGACACTGAAGGGCTGGGCTGTGATGTACAAAGGAATGGCACGGTTGGAGACCCACAGGATCAAGTGGCACTTCCTGTCGTCGTTCGGGTGACTTTGCCAGCTTCCAATGCTATCCCTCGTACGTGCACCACTGTTGCAAGTCGGGAGCCCAAGGCATCGCAAGGTCCCGTAGGGGATGCCTCTCCGGAGGGAGGCAAAAGTCTTCGGCTGTCCGAGGAGTCGGACGAAGTAGACGATGCCCAACTGCGTCCCGTCGAGGGTCTTGATGCGAGGTGCTACATCGGACCGCAGCGTAGTGAAGTAGGCCCGACGGAGCCGCAAGACCTACCGAGCAAGACGGAGGGGTCGGTGCCCGGTAGTCTAGCTTTAAGTGAGCCAGCTGTTTCTGCAGCTGCTGTTCAATGTTCACCAAATAGCAGCGTGAAATGCACAACAGAGCCAGAGGAGGTCGTTGGAGGAGAGACTTCTTGCGGGACTTCGGTCGTAGAGCGGACGAGCGTACGGCCGCAGCCGGCAGACACTCTCGCGTCCTGCGGCCAGGCCACGAAACAAGGGGAGCCGCTGTGCAGGAGCCGTAGCATGAATCAGGGACAAATTTCCTTTTCCATCGGTTCGTACGGGTCGTACAAGACGCAACCCGTGGAGGACATCTTTTCGACCGAGCCCGGAAAAGCCAGCACGGACCGCTTCAAGAACATCAAGGTGGCCAGCTCCCCGTGTCCAAAGATCACTCGGGACCAAGTGCCCGCCACCGCTTCAAAGGATTCTGAAATCTGCGCAAGTTCGTTTGAACAGTGTTTACCAGAGAAAGCAACAGTCGAAAATAGCTCGGGAAGTCCGCAAGTTCTCACGGTTGTCACGAGGGTAAAAGGTTTGGACGACCGGCCCGTGGAGTGCACGGAGCAACCTGCACTGACCAGGACGTCCTCCCTGTTAGACTTGAGGAACTCCGCAACGGACGAATGTCCACCGAAACAAGTCGCGGAAAAATGCTTGGCGGATGAAAAGGACGCCCTGTTGAGCGAATATGCCAAACTTCAGCTTCAGTTTGTCGCGTGGCAGCAGCAATTGGCCTGCAACCAGAATTTGCTGGAAAACAAGAAAATAGTGCCCTGCACGGGCGACGGCTTCGGCGGTCGTCCCGAGAGGCCCAAGGCCGGTCCTCAGAGCGGAACGACGCTGCCGAGGCCGCGACCTCCTCGTCCGCTCAGTCTGGCGATAGAGTCTAGTCCAACTCCCTCATCCGGACCACCAAAAGTACAGCTCGGGTCGTGGACGGAGCACAGGGACAACGGAAAATGCCCTCCACAACATCGGTCGTCTCGGACTCCGTCCGAGTCTCCAAAACTTGAGCACAAACATTGGGTGAATGTTGAACCAGTTGCCGATCCGTGTAGAAAGCCTGCAGACGGTATGGCCAAATGGAAGGGCGTTTCCTCCCTAGGCAAGGTCGAGGCTAAAGCCACCTTCAAAAAGCCGCTCGGAATCATAAACGTGGCTCCGACCGTGCGCGGGTTTTCGCGAGAGTCCGTGTCAAAAATTGAGCAAGAGATTGCACTGACGAGAAAAGAGAGCTTAAATGAAAGAAAAGTGAAAGCGGGATCTCCCGAACCGGATGTTCCGGGAACAAAGTGGACGCCGGATGTTCCCGAACAGAACGGTCGGGTCGTCGTTCGGGAGAAGCCACCTCTACGGGAGAGTACAAACCGAGTTTCACGGGTGAATCAGGGGAAGCCAACATTGCAAGAGGCAATAACAAAGTGTTCACGAATCCCCAGCGCGACGTCCTCGGACAAGCCGAGTGTGGTGAGGGCCACCCTCAAGACGGGAATGTGTCCCACCCCCTTCACCAATAACGGAGCGGAAGAGGAGACACCAAAGGGTCGAGGGACGGTGCCAGTGGCCGACCCTCGAGAAGTTCTCATGAACGAGATCAGGAGTTTCGGCGGCAAGAGTTCCCTGAAAAAGGTTTGTGCTTTTTGTCCCCATTCAAATGTCACGTATTTGGTAAAGAAAATGCTTTAGCTCCATCCTAAGCTTTTGAAGAAGAAAGGAGGTTGCCTGTGGGTCCAGCTATTCCTCAGTGCAAGCGTTTGGATTCAGAGGGCTGGGCTTTTAAGTTATGCGAAGTCATAAAATGGAAAGGAGGAAGGTGCTTGTCAATGGTTCCTGCCTTGCACAAACTGGTAGCTGATAAAAGAAGGCAATCATTTTGAAAGGAAATTTTTATCGGAGCAATTTAGAAGCTGCTAGGATTTTGCCAAATATCTGAGAATAAACGGCTAATTAATGAAATTGAGTGAAGTAGTTTTGGGGCAGTCGTTCTGGGGAGTACGCTGCGGGTCAGATTGTGGTGCAGAAGTGTTTTCTAGGAAGACGACTCGTACGACGAGCGTCTCCAAAAGCTGCTCCAAAACTCTGCTGAGACTCGGTTAATGCGAAGATGGTTAGGGGAAAGATCTACAAATGGGCAGACGATGGAAAAATAAAAGCTTGGTCTTTAATTTCAGGTGTCCACAGAGCCAGCGTGGCAGCTGAACATCTGCAACGTGCGCTCGGACCCAGTCTAGCCTCTGGGCCACAAACTACGACAGGTGCCATTTTGTCCCTTGCACTAGGCACACGACAGGCAGAGCTTTCAACTTTGTAGGTTTCCACAACAAGAGTCAGTTTCATGGGTGCCTTAGAAGAGGCTAAAGTGTAGCGCTCCGTGCGACGTCTGCTATTTAGGAGTGGAGTGGCTTTTCAACGTTTTGCAAAAGGACTTTGCTAGTTTTATTTTTGTTTTTATGGAATACGAGGGGGAGCGCTTAGGGAGAGCAAAGCCAGAAGGAATTCTGCTTCTCAGCAAAAACACCAGTGGATAATTTGGCTACTTTTTTTTTTCTTCAGTTACTAGAAAATTTGTCTGAAAGTGGTCTGCATTCTCGCGCACACATGGTATAAGTAAGGCGTGGAGAACGAACGGGAATTCTCCCCATTGTGTCCTTTCCAAGCATTTGCACATGTATTGTTGTTGGTCGAGTGGGATTAACATTGGGAAAGTATGTGGCTCGTAGATATTCTCGCTTCTTAAATAACGTAGTAGAAAGAAAGCTTGAGACGAGCAATTTACGATCGAATGCCATCTCTTGGGATGTGCTTCCAGCTAGGTTGCTGGTGAGTCGCACGTTTCTTCCTACTGTCGGATGTTCATGTGCCACGACTAAAGCGTTATTTTTAATCTGCGTCCAGTGTGCATTACAAGTATAGGTACTTTATAATTGTGTTCTCTGTGGTAACGAGCAGAACATTAATCGGAACACCAAGAACTGTGTACATGAAGAAATGGCAAGAAAAGTTGTTTTCTACATGTTGCCAAGTCATTTGTTTTGTGCAGTTGTGAGGAGATATTTGTTGAGTATTTGGATATGCCGTGACACTAAGCCTCGTTTCTCTTGGCATCGTTGATGTGATGGCAGATGGAGTAATATATTTGCTTCAGTAATTCATGAGCAATGCTTATCGCTAGTGTGTAGCGAATTTTAGCCCTCACGTGGGTGTATATACATATATATGTAGATATCGGAAGTTTTATCTAAAGAGCTACTGGACATTTTCCTTTATTTTTTTCCCGAGTCTCGTTATGTGGGTTATGTACATTTCTTGGTATGTACTTTCGATGGTATTGCTCAATATACATTAGTCAAGAAAACTCAGGCGACCAGCACAAGAAGAAATCCGGGTTGGTCTCAGCCTATCTGTTAGGTCGTAAATGTGTTTCAATGCCTTGCTTTTGTACAATATCAGTTGATTTGTTGTGCTGGAGGTCAGCGTTATAAAGTCAAGCAATGTCACTCGACTGTGTTCCTCTCGCTTATTTCATTCCCTATACATTGAAGACAGAACGAAGAACTTGAGACGCATTTGATTGCGTGCACAAGCACTTTCATCTCATCAGGCAAACGGTCATTCACACAAAATGCGCGCGTCAAGAGATCGAGGCTCACCTACGGGCCTTGACCTGCAATGCGTCTCGAATCCACAAAAGCTCAAAATGAATACGTACCGCTTTTCCTTACCTCGCGCAGCTGTTCATGTTGGCCACCAACGCATATGATGGGCTCAAAATCTGAAAAAACGAAGCTATTACGGGATGTGACAACATACATTGGTCATTGGCTGAGAAAACAGCGAACGGCGCACACAAAAGGGGGAATCCCTTCATCAAATGAAAGGAGAAGAACAGAAAAATGGACATCTTAGCGGAGAACAGGCCACCGCTCAGGTTCAAAACGCTTCGTTACTGCATATCCTCTTTTGTAGGAGAAACAAGTCGGGATCCCGCCATTTTATAGAAAAATCAGTCGAGAGTGGACAAAGTCCTTTGCCGGGACTGCGTGGCTGTTTTCCTTCATTGCGCTTTGGTTAGGTGGACATTTTACACACTTTGAACCCACGTGAACACTTTACACGCGACAAACAGCAAGGGAGACGACGGGCGAATAGGTTAAAATAGTTAGGCTCAAGTTTTCATTGTCTCACTTGGTTTCTCTCTCTGGGTTCCTTCTGAAACGAAAGAAGTTACGTATTGTACAGTGCTGAAAACGATTTGTTTTCCCACCATTTTTTTTAATGTTGTGATTCCTAAGTATCCTGAAGGCAACGGCCTATGTGGATCCTAACTTCTAGCCACCGCCTTCTGTCCCGTACAAATGAAGGTATTCTGCTTCCACGGCTTTTCTTACTTTTGCAAAGAACGATATGACAGAACCACATACGAAGCAGAGAATTTTGTGAGATAAGACATACATCACGTGTAGCGTTTGCAGGTGATCAGCGATGACATATGGTAAGGCTGTAATCTCTGGAGCTTGTCACTAGCATTGGCTGGCAGGACAGTTTAGAAGGAACAGCCTTTGTCGGATAGGTCTCAGTCGCTCAGCGGGGCCAAATATGCTTGCAGATGCAGATGCATGCATCTTTCCGGGCTTTCTGCTTGACGTGTGACTTTGGGCTGCACGACCCACTGCAACGGTATAACACCCATCAAGACCCAAGCGAGCGTTGGAGCAGGAATTGTGTCGTGAGGCTAACGAGGAAGGTCCAGCTGCGTGTAAACATTCTAAAATTGTCTAAAACATTGTCTTGACAGGTTATCTGTGCTGTGGGGCATCTGGCACACCTAGGATAAATTCGTGTTAAAATGGCAGTGTATACAGTGAAGGAGACCTGTGCTCTCCTCTTTGCAAGTTTCATGTGTTGAGGGCGAGTCGGGGTCAAAGGACATGACATTTATCTGTTCGACGACGTCAGGGCGTCATGCTAAAACCCGACTCCGGGGTGTCAGACTCGATGGCGCCGCACCGGGATTATTGGGCAAAGACGGATTATACATTGTTACGGATGAAGTGCACACGACAGTCAAGCTGCGTAACTGGAAAACGCTTTATAAGCCAACATTGGCTGTAGTGAGTGTCACAGTCGCACTCAATAATTGCCCGACTTGGGCTATGCGTTGGCTTCTAAAGGTGCTTCTGGTAACGTCGAGTGTCACGCACTGGCAGTAACGGCGCGTCGTTGCCAGTGGCTTACCGAATGAGCTAGCATGATCCTGATGTTGTTATCATGGAGAGGGGCTTATCAGCTTGCCGTCGAAGGTCTTGCTGTGGCGGTTATCTGATGAGCATCGCGGCATCGCCCCCCTTCGTAGATATGGCGTCATCTTGGAAAGAAAAGATGTGTGTATTTGCGCGCTTTGTTTCTCAGCACCGTGGTGCATTTTTGTCAGACAGTCACTGTAATGGACTGCTCTCATAATCGTCTTCGACGTTTTTTCCCATCATAGCCGGCTGCTCAGGCTATGCGTTATGAATCTCGTGTCTTGGGAGGCACGGAGGCAGCTATGGCACAGAGTCCGACAGCGCACGCTTGCCGATCCGGGGACATCCGGCCTATTGTTATGTCGTTGGTGTGAACATTCCCTGGTTCGTGCAGTGACTTGTGCAGTGACTTGTGCAAATAAATATGGCATCTAAATATGCCCACGTGTTCAGCATTAACCGCTACAAGATTCGTTTGTGGTTCGTGTATATTCCTGAAAGTTTTGAATGTGGACCTATTATTTTTGTGATTCGTTCTCGGAAATACAGCGATCCAGGTGAGTGTAAATATTATTTTTCATCTATCCCTTTAGCCTTTTGGTTAGCGTTATCGGAAACGAGTTTATTCACCTGAGGCCTTTTTGTATGAGAGCTGCTGTAGTGGCGAGATGCGTCATAAGGAAATGCTTTTCCTTTGTCGCGTTCCTTATGCTTGGTAAAAGCGTGTTTGAGCGTAGACATGGAAGCTGGCTTTTGCATTGATTTAATGCAAGACTGACCAGCTTTTTCGTGAACACTCTCTTTCATTCTCTTCGATTTTTGTTTATTATTATTACGTTATGATTCGTGCATACAGCAGTGTCCAAGCAGATGCAATGTTTGTCTTGGCATCACTATAGCATTGCTTTTGTACATTAGAATAATGTTATAAAAGAACTGAGCTGCAAGCGCTACGTTGCTAGTAATATTTTTATTATATCACAGATCATGTTGTATCCCTACAGCAATGTGCTGTCGTCCTGGCGAATGTGTGTTTCATCACGCACTTTCCGTGTGCTGCATTTGACGTCACTCTCTGCGCTTTTCGCGTTAGCTTAGATAGTTGTTGTTACAGCAGGGAAAACGTCTGAACCAACTTCTGGTCACTTCGTACATGCCCAGTGCGCTTGACTTTTGGCCGGTGCATTACGTGTGCACCAAATTTGTTTCTTTTTTTCCTTTAAAATATCGAGATAGGTTATGTTGCTGTACAAATTGTTTCTAATCGTATTTAAGAAAATTGGATGCATTCTTGAAAAGCGAGCTGCAAACGGGTTTACGGGAAACACCTCGTCATATGTGATTGTATCACCCACTTTTGAAAGGAGTAGAGAAGCATCGTTACGGTACGATGCGAATTTTTGTCGCAATGTAGGCAGAGTTTAAGTACAGATAGCGGCGCTCTAAGTTTGTGAACTGGAATTCCAATACGGGCGACATATCGTCTACTCATATTCCCATTTCAGTGTATGCCATTGTCTGGCTGACAATGAAAATAATTCCATCTCGGACTTGTCGAGCTGCGGTGTCTCGGGGTGTACAACGTTTATGGTGTCTATAGCGGAACTAAGCAGCGGTCATGTAACCCGCATTATTTATGCAGTTGCAGGACTTAAGAGTCAGAGAACCGCCGGCTGTGAGAAGGAACGATCTACTGAACGTGATGGCTAGGGCTCATGCCTAGGTCATGTGATGTCGATGACGGTTGAGTTTTCTACATGACTCCCCCCTTGGAAACTGCGCCGACGGATTCAGGTGGGATGAGTTAGGAGGACGGTGCTGCATGTTCAGGGCTGTCGTGAAACTCTGAACAAGTGGACGTGACCATGTTACGTGACAAGGGGTGATGCCATGCGTGGACGTTTGACAGTGTGCCCGGGGCAAATTCTTTGTGTCTTGAACCATGAGGGTGGATTGCATCAGTGTAGGCAGGGTTCAGGCAATCTATGGAGATCCCGTCCTGTCGTCCATTGATGTCGATGAGAAAATGTTTTTCCATGCGGTTAAGGACTCGAAATGGACCGCCGTAGATAGATTGAAGTGGCTTGCGAAGCGCATCGTGTGCGAATAAAAATGCGGGTGGCAGAAGGAAGGTCTGGGCTGATGAACACCGCACGCGGAGATGCGTTTCGAGCTGGAGAAGGGTGACAGTCAGCGAAGTCTTGACGGAGTTTAATGGCGTATTCCGCCGGAACATTAGGCATGGTTGGTGGAGGACTGACCAGGGACGCGGAGGGGAGTGCCGTAGACTAGCTCGGCTGTAGTGCAGCTGATGTCTGTCTTGGATGCCGTGCGTAAGCTGAGGAGAACAAGTGACAGGCGTGTACTCCAATTTATGAGATGATCTGAAGCGCAAAGGGCGGCTTCGAGTTGGCGATGAAAGCGCTCAACAATTCCGTTCGCCAGTGGATGATGTGCCGTGGTCATGATGTGCTTCACGCCGAGCAAAATGAGGAACTGCTCGAAGAGGCGTGACGTAAATTGACGACCACGGTCTGTGGTTACAGATGTTGGCAAACCTTAAACGAGCAATCCAGTTATAGAGGAAGGCATGCGCAACGGTTTCAGCTGCCATGCCAGGAATGTGATGGCTTCCGGCCATCGACGATGCCGCTCTTGAAGTTTCCCCAGGTGAAGGCGTGAAATCGACGTACGCTGCCAACTGAGAATCGGCAGTAACTATCGGTGTCTTCAATGGCTTTCAGAAGCAAATTTTCCAGATCGCAAGGTGCACCGGGGGGAAGCCATCGCGCTTTGAAATATGGATGTGAAGCTGTTGCGATGGGTGCGTGCTCGTCGTTGAACGCGAGAATGTCCTGAAATCGTCGCTCCAAGCCATCTGCTACAGCGCTGGCAATGCCGAACAGGGTCTTGTCCCTTCTACTGTCGCTGGCAGCTTTCAGTTTGGTCCTCACAGCCAGCACGGTGGGAAGCAGCTCTCCATAAAAGCTCGACGTGCTACCTTGGAGGCGATCTAATGCTGCATGTTAAGAGAATTAGAGAATAAAGAGTTACCACAGCTGGCACAGCACAGAGTTTCACAGCTAGGCTCCCTGGACATCGATAGCATATTCAGGACTTACCGACAGATATTGGTTCCAGAACCTTGCAGTAGTCTTCCAGGAACGCCAATTCGGTGTCTTTAAGTTGAGGGAGCTCCAGTGCGTCCGATAGGGCCGGCAGCTTCTGCTTGTGATGCAAGATGCGCTTCGAAGAAGGAGTTCCACCTCGTCACGCATGGAGTGATGAGCTGCTGCCCCAAGGTGGCTTGCACGATTTCTGCTGATTTTGGACGCTTGGAGGCATTCCAGTATTTTGAGCATTTGCAGATGACTGCTGTGTGACACCGGTCACATGACACGTTTTGAGATATGCCGCGTTTCGCATCTGCTGTTCCGATGAGGGTCAGCGTATGGCATGCGCATCGGATATGCGTAGAAAGGACGGAACCAGAGTAGCCGATGGGGAGAAATTCACACTCGGCGTCGCACCCTTCATCTCTTTCGTCTTGCGCCGTTGGAGCTGTTATCGGTAACTGTCCCTACTATTTTGTCCACCGAGAACTTGAAGTCAAAATTTCGCTCAAATTTTCAGCGACACGGTCACAGGAGTGCTTACCAGCAAACCTCCTGCATGCCAACGCTGCCGATCTGCGTTCCAAGGTGTCACAGGCAATCTGCAAAGCAATGGATCGTATTGTTTTATGCTCAACAACAACAACAACAACAACAATAAATTATGACAATGATGATGGGGAATTTCTCCGACATAAGAACGGGGTGCTACCCCATTGCCAGTAGGATGTGATGAGTGAACACAGCAAGCGCACAGAGCGTGCAGAGGGTGAGTGCGAGGTCTGGAAAGACGTCAGGACTATAAAATATCCAATAGCTCCGTCGACCGCAGAAAGGTGAGTAAACGCGACGTTCAAGCATAGCCTGTGTATCAAGGACTTCGCGGGCCGAGGGAGCTTCGCTGGTAACCGATACGATAGCGCTGGGTCTACGGCGTGTAGAAGTGACTCAGGTGGAACTCAGGCTGTTCAGCAGTTAAAACGGAGGCCAGCCGACGAAGGTGCGATCGCCTGTCTCCCCTCGATACACTATGGGGACAGCAGTGTGTCGTTGATGAGCACGCGCCGCCACAGCGTCTGCTTCGTCGTTGCCGCGTATTCCACTGTGGGCGGGAATCCACT
>JARGYV010083119.1:0-13938 GCA_029532675.1 Ornithodoros moubata
ACCTGTCGAGTCCAATCGTAAACTGATATACTATCAGCTGAAATTTTTCCTCCCTAATCCTTCAAACGAATATAAACATACACTGCTCACCTGTACCTTGCTGTGAACAGGAAAGCTTTCAATTATTCGCTCTCCACCCATACACTGAGAGGCTGTTTTTCGTAAGGGTTGTTAAACACCAGCCTTGCGATCCTTCGATGGGACACAAGTCGAGGACCACATTCTCAGAGTTTAGTTGATGAACTTTCTTTCCTGAGGCGGCATCCCATATAAGCACCTGGCAGAGAAATGGAAAGAGCATGAGCTGCATGCTTTGGGGTTTTATTTTTGTTGCAATTTGCGCCGTGCCATTAGAGGGGCAAATTTGGGGCATATCAGGTCTCACCCGAAACCCTCTGATTATAAATACGTGCCCTAAATTAGGTGCAGCCTGCTCACAGGTTCTGTTTCAACTATGTGGAATGTCTGATAAAATTATATTGTGTAAAAAAGAAGGTTTGACCGGCAACTTACAGCTTTGTGATGCTCATCCCCAGCGCAGACCCAAAAGTTAGAAACATCATTAGGGTCGACACAGAGACGAGACCTGGAGAGCTGCACTTGAGAAGCGCCTCCATGGAACACCTGGACTATGTTGTAGGAACAGAAGTCGTTCTCACTGTCTGTGCGAAATGAAAGGCTGCAAATCTGGAATAGAGCAAGTGAACAAAGTGAACAAAATAACACAAAATTAAGCTTTGTCTTGACTTTCCAAGCCCAAACCTGACGTAGTACATTGAAGCGTGCTACAGCTATAAGCTCTTAATGTAAAACTTTGAGATACCTGGAACCAGACTGCCTACAAGTCAACTACATTCGTTCGCATGAAACGTTCGCATCTGATGCAGTCTCTGCTCGTCTCATGTCTATTTTCAGATATTACAGTAACGCCTTCCCTGGACAGGTAATCCAGCAAAGATATGGTACGGTTTGAATAAAATGAAACTTGGGTCAACTGAGACCATAACAATAGTGTGTGGCCGAAACCAATTTTTATTCATGCACGGGTGACACGCATCTTAATCAAGATTTCCGGGTCTCGAAAAGCTATCACAGTGCGTAACGTGGTAAAGCTTATGCAACTGAATGAAACAGATTGAAATGAGTCCATCCTATTATGAAAGGGAGACCATGCTAGCTGGCTTGAATTCTCATATTTACACGCTTCCCCTATGGTTTCCTGTGCTTACCGAATGCGTGACACAAGGCGTTTTTGGCGATGGCCTGCACGTCATGAGTAGGTGACGTGTGGTGGGTTCAAAGCTCACAGAAGTACAATTTCCTGCAAAAAATATCAAAGTTACAGGCCCATGTACGTACACGACTGATTCGTACCACTGTTGCTGAGCACACTTTAACCCACCTTCCATTTGAAGAGGATGTGTTCGGAACTCATCTCCGAGTTTCTTCTCGAAGAAGGTGCACAGCTGGAACTGTGAAATAAGCAGACCTGACGGTGCTCTGTACAAAGAAAGCATAGTAGAACGCTGTTAAAAAAATAGCTTAGACAGCTTTGGTGAGGCACGAACAGTTTGCCTCCTATCCGTCAACATCGGTGGGTGTCCGACACATAAAAGGAGGGAATATTAAACAACGGCTGAAATGCTCAATACACACTGTCTCCTGTCTCCTTCTGCTCCCAGGTAATGATACCAGTACACTCTTTGTCATCTTGTCCATACTTAGCAACCGAGCAACGTAGCAGGTTCGCTATCATTGTGCCCATGAGGGTAGACACTCCCTCCAAAAAACTTGCACTGCATTGGGCTTGGACTCACCTTTCATGTGCTAATGTGGGACCATGTGGTATATGCTGCATAGCCACCACAGGCTGTGTGCGTCCTGTCCTGGGAAGAATGCAGATGGCGCCACCTGTCTGTCGGAGGTCAAACAATGCTACTGTGCCGTTTTTCAGGCCAACGTAGAAGCGATTCGGATTATCTTGATCCCAGGCACAGCTCCAAGCCTCCACAGTTTGCGTGTACCTATATCGCATACAAAGTGACGTACATGAGCGAAAAAGCTGCGTAACAGTCACTTATATACGTACGTTTGAACAACTGTGTTTGTGAGGACGCTGGTCAGCTTGACAGATTTGTCCAATGACGCACTCAGCACCAGTGCATCATGGTTGTGAAACGCGATGTCTCTGACTTCTCCGTGATGGATGAGTATAAATTCGGACGTCTTGAAATCCATTGTGGATATCTGACGGAAATGTTCAGAGAAATTATAAAAACATTACACAACCCCAAAGTAAAAAGAAGGGGCTAACTTTTCTGATTCCGTAGCCTCTAAAAAGGCTGCTCTGACTCTGCGACGTCACTAGCATCCCCAGGATCGGTGAAGCCGCAAGGTTCCTGCACGCTGTATGACCGCCCAACTCGAGAACGCGGTTGAGCGAGAATCCACCAGACGGCCGAGACAGCTGCGAGGCCAGGGAGCCGCTGCTCTCACCAAGTTTCGGCTCAGATCTGCAAGAGATTACATGCATGGCAACCGGCGTTGACATGGAGAATCATACACATCTCGTATCAATACCTGGTCTTTCTCTGTATATCTTTGAGGTCCATAAACTCCGACTTGAGCTTTTCGTACTCAGCTTTGAGAAGAGTATACCTCTGGTTTAAAATCGTCAGTTCCAACTCACAACGCTGACGGTGCTCCCTTTCGAGGTTGAGCTGCTTTGTCGTTCTGTCCAGCTCTGTCGTGTCCAGGACCTATACAAATTTTTAAGATAATTCTAAATCAGACTTTGCCACACTCATGAATGTGGGACATTTTATATATCACCTACCTTTAGTTTATGTGCATAGATATGACGGATGTCACTTTTCCTGGCAGATGCATTGCACTGGGGACACTTGGAAGGTTGGCCTCTCAGCCATTTTTCAATACAGCTGAAACAAATAGTAATATACAACTCTATGCAGCAGTGCAGAATGATGCAAAGCAAAATATGTACTGAGGATGCTTAAGTTGTAATTGCTGTAATGACATTTTCTGAAGCCAGAAACAGAGAAACAAGAAATATTGAAACAAGACAATTTTTGGGTATATAATGGAGGCAGGTACAGGTGTCACTATTTTCAGGTTTTAGACTTTCTCGGAAAGATGAGCTGCATAAATTATTTACCTGCATATAAAATGTACTAAACATGGTACAACTGTGTTGCACCAGACGAAAAAGGCACGCACATTTTTTAACTCACAGTTACAAACCAAAACAGAAGAATGCACACATTTCTCAAACACAGTGGTACGCATGTGCCGTTTGGAAGTGCCAGAAGTTTGGATTTATCAGTTTCAAATGTTTTTCATTGTGATTTCAGTGATTGACATCCCTCAAAATATAACATCTCTTGCATAGGAAGCCTTTAATGGTTACTTTGTGGTTGTGTTGCCACAACAGGGCACCACAGATGATTTACGCTATTTCGCAGCTCACGTTTGTTGACTTTCAGAATGCACGGTATACGAGTGACGAAGCTTACTTTTGCCCATAAAGGTGTCCACATTTAAGCGACACCAGCCTGTGATCTCCTGATATTGCCCATGGTTCGAAGCATATTGTGCAGGTCTAAAACAGGAAAGAGCAAACACAGAAAAGATTCAAAGATGCACCACAGAATACACAATACATACTGTAAACATATTTATATTCATGGTTTTTGCAAATAGAAAAAATCGCAAAAATGTGTACTCGCAAATAATTTGGATGTGTCTCGCCGACGATGAGAAACTGGGGAGAGGTCGGAAATACAGAACATGGGAAGAATATTAAAAACGAGCTTTTTGGAAAATTCGCCAAAGTTAAGACATCACGAATATAAATACGCCTGCAGTATAAGTATGTAAAGAACAAGAGAGCTTCTATTATGCTAAGACCGCCTCTCCTCAAGATTTAAGCACCATATTGAACCAGATTCTTCCAATTTTCAGCTTTCACTGTCACAGTGAATAAACGAAAAATAATTAATAAAGAATCTTCAATCCCTTTAGAAAACAAACGGGAACAGGGGATTATTTCAATAAATGATCCCAATTCTTGAACATATGCAACACACTCTAACCGTTCCATCGTCATCTGAGCTCTTCTCCAAAGCAGTTGGCAGCCCTGGTACTTCCTGGACACATCCTCCGCACGCATTGTTACTGGAAGGCTGGACTGGTGAAGAATGTGGCCTAGACTCCACATCGCCAGCAGCAGCAGTTGAAGATTCGTCTACCTCAATCATCTCTCCGTGTTCCGTTCTCACTTCCACAATGCTCGAGACGTCTAGCTGCTCTGCTTCAGAGACAAGTTGAACTGGGGATGAGGCATAGGAAGGACTGTCACTGGCAACCTACAAATAAGAAACCAGTCAGTAACAGCGCTATCAGAATCACTATGCAGTGGGCCAATGTATAAATGAGCTAAAACTCACAGCAACGTCATCAATGTCAATGTCGATATCGTGGTCCAGGCCATCAGAGTCATCACCCCTGCCACTCTCTGATCCATAGAAAAGCTCAAGGCCTGAACTTGAAGGAAATGAAGCTGTAGAGCCATCACTGGCAGTTGAATGAGCACTGGTGGTAGACGCAATACTCGCAGTTGACGGTAGGCTCACTGTACTGGCCTCGCTGTCTGAACTTTCTACATCACTCGCATCACTGCCCGCTGGTGAATGTGAGACAGCATCAGTATCGGACATGTCACTTGATGATGACCTAGAAAAAGGTGTAGGCAAAAGAAAAAGAAGTACTTTGTGAAATATTAATGTAGAATATTGCATAAAACACTTCGGTGCTAGACTGCCAACAACGTAAGAAAACACGAATAGGTTTATCAAAAAGAAAGTTACATTGTGCTCAGGTTGCCAATCTCTCCCAAATAACACGATCAAACTGATATTCAATACAACAATGTCGAAATAGTTTACATAAGTTCGTGGGCAAGCTATTAGCAAGAAGTTATGTAGGCTGATGGCTTGGAAACCATTTAAGAGTTGGCGAAGAGGTCGGAGTTATCAGTTAAAACTGACAGGTGAGCAGCTGCTTTTTACGAAGAAACACACACGCAGGACATATAGTGCGAAGCGATCAAACCTTGAGCTTATCGCGTACAGTAACCATCTGTACATGGTCGGATACAGAATTATTTTTTTTTCTTTTGTACTCGCCCTTGTCTATTTAAGCATGTTGCAGACGAGAAATAAGGTGACGAACTCCGCACGGCACGTCATATTTTGTAAGAAGCAATGTAGCACACTAATGCTAACTTAAAAGACAACACTGTTGACGAGCTGTAAACGACTACCTGATCCTCACTTGCCTTTGCTTTTAAACAAATTCCGTGAGGGCAGACATCCGAATTGACTATAGGGTGTAACATTTGGCTCTATAATTTACATATCATGGGGAAAAAGTGCATTCTTTATGTATTAGGTACTCGTTTTTGTCAAACCAGTAGCAGCAAGCACATCATTTTCAACTCCGCGCGTCAACACGCAACACGTACATGTCGCTGCTGCCATTAGCACTTGGTTGCCAGCCTCCAGTTTCGTTTTCCTTTATTCCGCGATTTCTCTGAGGGGACCGCGTAGCAATGACAGCGCAGAGCTTACAACGTTTTGTCAAAAATCTATTATATTATTAAAAATAAAAAATAGAAGCGAAACATGGTACATGTTGTAGAGAACTTGCTACATTGTGAACAAAAAAGGTTATACCACGAAGGCAGAGGGTATAGAACGCAGGCGAGTTGGTAGTTAAACGGGAACTTTGGAGAATGCGGGAACGAAAAGGAGAACACGAAACAACAAAATATCCAATCCAATCTCCTGTGTTTCGTGAGGTCCCGTTTCATTCCCGCATTCTCCAGAGTTTTTTTTAATCATATTATAAAGTGAAATAAGCCAAAGTTAACACCCACGCTGGGTAGTACTTTAGACGTGAGCATCTGCTCAGATCCATTAGGTAAGCCAGTAACAAATACTGTCATAAAAATAAAAAAAGCAAAAAACAAACATCAAGCCCCATGTTTTCCTTTTGCATTGCGGAAACGTGCACAGATGTCAACAATGTGTGCCCGTACGAAGTTTGCACCTGTCAAATTACGACATAATATGTTCTGCCTACATTTTTCATACAATAATTTTACCATAGTTATAATTACAGAACAAAGTACTCGTACTGATGTCATCCGCATAACTTCAGTGTGAGCCTGTGTACCCTGGAATGCATGTGAGAACGCACGCGGGCGCTGTGACTTTTCAGTTCTCGGCGATGGCAGAAGAGAGCAATCAAAATTGATTACCAGGATGACATGCGCCAATGGCGTCCTAATGGCATCACTCATCAAGGCGTCTTGGCGTTATGAGCACCAGGACAGCCGCAGACGAAGCTAAAGGGCCATCCAGCTTCGACTTGAAAGATGAGGGCGAATCATCCACAATCGACTTACATCCGGTGACATCAGGGGGATTTTCTGCCTTCTCTATCAGCGAGGACGACCTCGTAAAGGTTAGTAAAGGTGGCAGATGTCGGATTCATCGTGCAGTGGTGATAATATCAAAGAAGCTATCATTTTCGGGCATAACATTACTCCAAACTAATAACCGTAGACATAATTAATTCACACAAGATTTGCTTTTTCTGCACTCATTTTCTTCCGCTCGTTAGTTTACAACGTTGTGAAGCCATTGAGCAAAGCTTTAAATATTACATCCTTTTATTAATTTTCAAAGCCTCTATGATTACTATCTAGTTGAACGATGGTGTACGTTTCATTTTTTAAAAGGACCTCATCCGTGTCAAAGAATGCCTTGAAGCTTCTGTCAGCGCAATGCAGAATGGGGAGGGAGAACAGAAAGAAAAAAGCAGCGATGAAATTACAGTGGTAAGGCACTTGAACTTTCAACCTGGAAAAGAAACAACGTAATGCTTCTTTCATCAACCCAATCCATACCCTCGCATGTTCTCAGGAAGTCCCGCAAAAGCCCGCAAAAGATGAAGCCAACCGGGAGCTCCGCTTTCAGATCATGCAAGACCCTTCACGCTCCTCAACTGGTCCACTCAAGTTATGCCAGTGCAGGCGCAGAAGACACCACTGTAAAAAACCCCACGAAGTGCCTTCGCGTCATAGATGCAACCGAAAAGTGAACGCAACACCGGACAGGTCCTGTACCTGTTCATCAGGACAACGGCGCAGCAGTTCCAGCCGCAAGTCTTTCTCTGATTCCTGCCGTAGTGGTTCACACAAATCACCCGCTGGGGACATGCCCCAACATAACCGGAAGGAAGGTGGCGCTCGGATAGGTGGAAACAGACGAAAGACCGCGGTAACCAGGGCCAGGGGTGAAGATGACGGCCCTGATATGTTCAAAAGGTACAGGAGCAGCTATTCTTCTTCCGAGTCACTTTCTGAGGAGGAACAGGAAGAACAACGCGCCAGTCAGCAGTACAGTGATAAGAATGACGACAGCAAAGTTGTCACGCAAGAAAAAGGGAAGGACCACAAGAGGATCAAAGGTTCGACGAGATACCAGGGTTCGAAGTATCCTGACGGTAGGACTCGCGTCGAAGGCAGGTCTAAGAAGCAGTACAGGAAGATGGATAAGAATAATCTCGAAGAAGCGACCTTTGAGAAACACGTTCTCGAACTTAACTTTCCGAAATCTCCAGGAATGACGAGTATATCGGACCTCCTGAGACAAACTAAGGATGGCGACGGCGAAGGGGAGGACGGACATGGTTCTCGAAAGTTTGTGCATCAAATTCAACCAGGTCAAACCTGTGAACTTCTAACAGAAGGACAGATTATTCGTGTTCGCTTACCTGAGAAGAATAAGATGACAGTGGAGCACGTCATTCACCCCAATGAGGACGGCGAAGACATCGATCGAAGTCGTCCTGATCAACATGTTGGGAGGAGGAGGCAGAGGAAGAAAAATGCTACTGAAGAAGAGGACGAGTTGGACGTTGACCATGACGTTTGTACTTACGAGCCTGACAAGACTGCTCGCAAATATGACAGGAAGCATGGTTCGAGGGCTGCAGGACTGAAAAATGCAAGTGTAAAACGGCCAGGAGACAGTGATGTGAGAAAGCCAGGTGACAGAAGGTAGGATCGCTAGGCTATTGATTTTGTGAGTGTCCAATTGTGATTTTGTAACTGTCGTGACGCAGTCTCCGGAAAAGCATACTTCATCCAAGTATCTTCAGGAGAATCTTGATTACTGCTTGTATTTCCCGCATGGAACGCAAATGATGTTACTGTAGCACATCGTCAACGTCTTTAAAATTATTCCGATTATCTTCAAAGTCGAGAGTTAACTGCGAACGGACATTTTTAAAAATATATTCAAATTATATATTCCAAAATGCGACCAAAGGTGACAAGTTCTACGACAATGGACACTCCTTATGAGCGCACTAGAAAAATATTAGGTCGCATTAGGTAATTCGCTCTACTTTATTTTTCAAATAATTCGAGATAGGGGCTTGGTTGAAGCACATCATTAGTAGATCTTGTTCCCATGATGTCATTGCATTTCTCAGAATCGTAATCAGCAAAACCATCCATCCGCAGTTAGCACCTGTATGCTAAACTGTCAAATATTTTCTTCAAAACTGAATCGAACCATAGTAGAATATGACCTTCGTGCATATCACGCAAGCAGTTACCAGTTTGTCTGATACAGTCCCATTAACTTGTTTGTTTTAGAGCAAAATGGCCTCTGGTTCCAGCCACCACGGGTGGGTCAGAATCATCGTCATCGGGCAGCGACAGCCTCGAAAACGACGTGGTTCGCCCAACGCGTTCGCCGCTGTGCGAGAAGCACTGGCGAGAGCAAAAGGGTGACTTTGACAAGGACGTCGATGACGATGGCAGCGACGATGACGTGTGCTTCCTATCTTCATTGAAGAATTCCCGTTGTCACAACAAGTCTGTCACTCCGAGAGGTCCCGGTGAGGTTGGCTTCAGTGTCAGGGAGACAAGGAGGCTTGGTCGCCGCCGGGATGAAGGTGGCTCTGATGACGAGGATACTCATGTGTGTGGCCGCGAAGTAGCTGTGCGCAGACCCAGGAGGAAGAAGGACGGTGACGTGCCACAACTGAAGGTTTCCAGCACTGTATGTTGTATACATTGTTTAAACAACTCCCTTATATGGCACACATCCTGCATCAAATACTGTGCGCAGTGATATGTTTCTGTAGCTTGTTGGAGGTGTGCGCCTTTTTGGGCAGCATTAGTGTACGTGAACAAAAATGGCGTAGGATTACCGTTTTCATCAAATAATTCAAGCCGATGATGTCCTTTTATTCACTTGTTAATTGACAATGAAAGTTTTCCACCGTTTCGTCACAGTAAGCCTCTAGTGCGCACACGAGAGAAGAATGCAGAACGTGGCCACAGCACTCGGAGATTGGATTGATTGACGACGTCTGATTAGGTTCCGGACTGTAACGCAGACACAGCTCTGAAATTGGTGGTGTGTATACGCTCCAAGTGTATGTGTGCTTGCCACGCAGGTCTCACTTAACGCAGACAGCAACGGTCGGAACGGCAACTCGTTTCGTGTCGTGTTCACGGATTCCAAGTTGAACACAGAACTGCGATACATCCTTCAGGACGGTCACGGTACCACACAGCGCCAGTCCAATCTGATCATCACTGCAGAGGATAACGGTCAGCCCCGCCAATGCAGGGACAAAAGAACGGCTGTAGAGTGGAAGGATAATGTGAGCCTCAATGAACTGTTTTTGTAATTCGTAATAAGAATTCGTGGGCTTACGTCGCGAGACAACTGTTTTTGTATTGTAATTGTATTAAATTTTTGGTGGCGTACCGTACCGTACCTTTCACATGTGTGTAATGTAAGTTCACTGAAACGTGAAAGGTATAACCAAAACATGACTTGCAGGACCCAGTTCTGAAAGACGGGAAGGCCCCAAGACGTCTTGCGGAGGACCGCCACAGTGACTGTACGGTGGCCAAACTCAAAGAATTGTCCCGAAGGACGCCTTCGGATGTCGTTTCCAGCAGTTACTATTCATCGACGCACGAGTCTAGTCTCGTTCTCAATGGCAAAAAGACCGGTTGTAAAATGTGCGATGCTGTTCCTGTAGTGAGTAAAGGTGCTGCGAGGGATGCCTGCCTGCGAGATGGCAAGAGGCATCGCCGCCTGTATCAGCACAAAAAGTAACAAGACAAAACGATGTTCTTCACTGTGATAAAAAATACCTGGTTTCGTAAAAAAGAAATGAGTGCCTCTTTGAATCCCAGTAAAAGAAAAAAAGAAAGGAAAAAAAAAGAAAGAAGAGCACCGTTTTTGACAAAACAAGTTCACAAATGCCCGCAGCTTTCACTACGATGAGGTTCTATTTTTAGGTGGTGCTTAATACAGCGGAGCTGTACCGTGATGTGTGGGTCTTTGCCAAGGGCTGGTCCACAAGGTGGGCACAAGCCCAAGAGATGACGCTAGAATAAACAAAGGAAAGAAAGCATAGTCGCCCACACCATAACAACAGAAGAAACCCCCCACAGTTCCATCAGCATCAATAATTAAGTTGGCAACAGTTTTCGTGGCCGGTGCCAATGTTAGCCCTTCCTAATGAGCAGTCCGAATTGACCAATGAAGTAGTAGGCAACTAAGCCTAACAACCACCATCCTGCGCGTGCAGCTAAGCCTATTTGATGCGATCACGTGCTCGTTGCTATTTAATCCTCCGTGGTCGGTAAAGGGTGAATGGGTTCGTATAAAAAGGTTAGCCACGGAGCTTTTGAGGATAAGGCTCCCGATTGCGTTGAGTGGTAACGGACACAAAGGACTCCTGGCGGTAAGTGCAAAGATTTGGATTTTATTATTTAGATATTATTTTTATGTGCGTGCTGATAGGCTAATTTAGAGAAGTACCAGCATGACATAATCATGACCTCGGCTGCATGAGCGCAGATTCCAGGTGCTGTCGGAGGTTAACGGAAGTGGAAGGAAACGTTGACGTTGTTTCCCTTTACATCTAGTTGTACAGCAAGGTGATGAAGCAAGCTGATCGTAAGAATACGGTTTCAAATTAACCGCGTCGCCACGCAACCAACAGCCAATAAGTGCAAGCATGACACAGAGATGGCGCAGTGAACTACAATAGCTCGATAGCTGGCGTTTGTGAACAGGACGCGAGTCTGCAACATATTTCAAATTCCCATGAATCGGATCGTCTTTGACGCGCTTCGCAAAGTGGTCGAAAGCAGACGTCGGTGGCTACTACCTTTCGCGTGCTTTTTTAAAAACTTATTATTCTCCCTTTCTTTCTCTTCTTCTGTTTTCTTTTTTTAGTAGCAGATGCAAAACATGCGACATTTAGATGACGCGGGGGACATCGTTTCTTAGGGGCAGCGATGTACTGCATACTACATAACAGGAGCATGTGTGCGAACTATACGATTTAAGAGCGCCGTTCCGTCGTGAAGCGCGTAGAGAGTTTCTGGAGAATTACACTTGATGTGGACAACGTCCAGATTTTCAGAAGACCCCATCATCCGTGATTAGGTAACTCCTAGACGTGGTGTGATGGGCGTAGGATGATGCTCCATCATTTGTTTTTTCCGATGTTTTGTTTTTTGCGATGTTTTATGTTGTATGCACTTCGAGGTGAAATCCGCCCGTTTCTCGCATACCTCATGGCACTGTGCTTTCCCGCTTGCCAGCGCTTGCAGAACACAGTATACTTGAACATCATCTGAACTAAGAAAAGAAATAAAGAATGGAAAAATAAGAAGATAACTGCAAAGGACTGTAAATACGTAGAATGTGAAATGTGATCTTCGAAGTCATCCCGCAAAGCTTTCTATTTTTTTTTTTGCCTTGAAAGACGAAACCAAACTGTAGCTTTTACGACCTTAATAACGAATGGAGTTAGGAAGGAACCAAACGTTCACCCTACATTGTTAAACTTTTTATTATTATTATGGACTGCACGCCTTTTCTCGCACTCGGAGCATAATTTAAAGTTTGTGAGTATGATATTAAGGTCAGTTAAGGATGTTATTAAGGTCAATTACAGGCAGCACTAAACCAGAGAGTTATGAAATCCAACAGCCAGAGGGAAGCTGCCACGTTTCTTGTCGTCACTGTATGGACTTTGCTGAGGATATCGGCAGGTAATAACCACATTCATAATACTGACAGTCATCCATGATGCCGCAACGCATCAGAGGCAAACATACTTTTTTTCCTCCTGAATCTTGCTCGTATAATGACGGTTAACAACCAATACCCTCTTGACATAAAGTAATATACGATTCTCCATTCCCAAATGAAATTAGGACAGTAACATCATGCTATGAACGTTGTCAACTGTAACTGGACTCTAAAACATGAGCTTCACGACACAACTCGGCGATGAGCAATCGCCATTTTGAATGATACCGTTTACTAACCAAATAGGTGAAAAACGGGGTTTGTACTCCATTTTCAGCAAATGTGGTCTCTGAACGGTATCATTCGGAGTGGCGACTATTCATCGCGGTCCTTGTGCGGTAAAGTTCATTTCTAAGAGTGTGCTTCTTTCGTATAAATAGCGACGCAAAAGATCATCTGTTCTTCCATGTTTCATATCCTACACTCCTATTGTCGTGAAAAAGCAGCTAACTGCAGTATGCTGTATGCTGGCGTGCGTGCTCACCTTATCTTAACACATGATCGTATTCTTTTGTAGCCATGTTGGAGGAAGACATGGCAGCTCTCTCAGGAGACGCTCCGTGGAAAGAGGCTGAAAAAAGAAATAGTAAGTAGACAGTATATCTGTGAAAAACTATCCTTGTTAAACACAAACCGGTCCTCAAGTGTAGGTTGGCTGGCAGAAAAATAATAACTATGACCCTAGTAGCACAATGTACTGAAAGCCGGGTGCAATAGGGGTGGTCGTCAGGTGGCTTATCTGTTTATCGCTGCCTGTCTTACATACCGCAAGCTGCAAAAACAATCTTGATCAACCGTCCACCCCTAATGCACCTGACTTTTAGTACACTGTGCTACTAGGGGAGCTACTCACACTCGTCTAAGGCCCCCCTGACCATGTTGTTCTTATAGAACCAATCAGCATTCAGAATGATATCATTCATTCGCATGATAGGTTAAAATTGGGGAAAATCAGATAAGCGAACGGTATTATTGTGAATGGTTATTGGTTTCTACTGAATCGTGCGATGAAGTACAACGACACACACAAAAAGCTTGACCTTCGTTTTATCTGCCTGTAAATGGCACTTCTCCTCTCTAAAAGAAACTAAACGGCAAAGCCCTCTTGCAGGCGTCAAACTGGAATTTGTAGCGGTTCTGGAGTTCACCGCTTTACAAGGCTTCCCCTCCTTAGCAACTTCGTTATTTCTTACAAAGCGATTTCTAACGCCTTGTCTGTGTTTTACTTGTATATTTTCAGCATGGTGGTCGAAGCGGTCAACTGTGCAAGAATCTTGTGAGTGGAAATCTTGTTTCCACTCACAGAACGATCTTTAGTATGGAAGGATCTTTAATTTCGTTCTTTCACTTACGTTTCTCCTCCTTCACAATTTCAAGCGGATCCAGGTCTCGACCAGGAACTTCCTCTTTGTACTTCGGTTGTCTCAGCCGTCGGTGGGTGCTCAGCCTAACTTCATGGCCGCTTCAGGCATCACCTTCCAATCCCCTGTTCTGCTTTATTCAGCTCCTAATTCCTTTATCTTCCTGTTACCTTGCAGGTTGCTACGTGGACACATGCATCCCTTTGTTCTTCGAATGCAGCCGAACAGCTGACAACAAGGCGTCTTTGGGCAATTGCAAGGTCGGACATCGGGCATGCCTTGCTCGGTGCGTGCGTGGTCCGAAGATTCACTTTCCTTCCGTGCAATAGATGCGGTTTCCATGAAAAAAA
>JARGYV010083120.1:0-23772 GCA_029532675.1 Ornithodoros moubata
TTTATTTATAAAGCATCTGCGAACAGTTTCTCGTGTTGAACAGTATCAAAAAGGACGTTGAAGTTTGCGCAAAATTCGCACAACTTTGTTAATATCGGCGTTTCGTACGCCAGGACTTAGTGAGACTGATAAATAACGTCGGGTAAATTCATTGAAAAGCGCGCAGAGACAAGGAATACACCTCTGTTCGCAACTCCCCCCTTTTTTTTCGGAAAAGGGTTGGATCTTCGCCAAATGGTCGCGACGTCTGTTCCGTCGAAAGGAACGTGAGGAAATGTGACATTTCGTCGTTGGTGTCGCCCTTGTTTCCCTCCTAGGAAGAGTCGTTTTCTACCTCTGATTGCTTCTATTACAGCGAGAGAGAAAAAGAAAACAAATGCATCTCGCGTTACAAGCGGATGAAAAAGCGCCATGGTAAAAAGAACACATGTTGCAGCGTTTCCTGTTGTCAGGCCGAATCCTATTACTTGGAGATAGCATAACGGTATCGGTTGTACGTGCCACTGTACGGGTCGATGTGCCTGGGAAGGAAGGGGTTATCCGCTTTCAAAGCATCTCCTGCAATAGGATATACGACTGATTCGGTGTCGTCGCTGCGTGTTGATATTTCCACAGCTCACTCGTACCTGGATCACAATTGAAGACGTATCATGAATAAAGATATCCCTGCCCTCGACACAAAGTTGAACCACTGGCAGCATGGGCCTTACTGACATCCAAGTCGTTATTAATAGCCGCCTTCTGGGCAAGCCCAAGCTGTTCTGGTGGGAATTCCATCAGACAATCACGCGAGCTGTGCGCGCTCATGTGTTGCCATACTCAGATGTCAGCACCCGACTCTGAGGAAAGCTTCCCATCACCGGTTGTTTTCTTCTTCGTCGATAGCAATCCATTCCTGAGAGTTCCCGTATCATAAAGTCATTCACTTGCGCTTGATTCGTGCGTGACTTCTGCGAAGCGTTTTCCGTCCGGAGAACACAGTCTTTGCTAACTTAGCATCTAGAGCAGGGTTCTCCGTGCACACGACAAAATTGTGAATGCAAAAACGAAACAGTTGTGAATTGCTTGAGCAATCGTATAGGACTTTTTCCTTGCTCTTTTTTTCGGCGCGGAATTTTATTTTTTCGGGTGTTGATGCCGTGTTTACGACTGGGGGGTATACCGTCCAAAAAAGACATGCGCATGAATCAGAGAATTCCTCCACGAGCGGAGCCAAGACCATCTGACACGAAGTATTCCGAAGTTGGCACGGTTTCCGTGAACACGATCGTTTCTGTGTTTTGTTTCTGTTCGCAGCTAGCCGAAGAGTCAGTAAATGCAGCCTGGCATCAAGAAATAAATAAAAGGGTTGTTTCGCTTTCGTCTCCGAACCGTCTGTGTATGCGCAATGGCATTCCCTACCCCTGAGGGGTGGCGCTGCATGCGCTCAATGCGCCCTCTTCTTTACACCCGCTGCAAAAGGGTGATTGCCCGCTGAATATTTTTTTTCTTCTCTTCTGCTTCTTCATGCGCCGTCGAGAGGTTGTTTCTCGTGTGTTGGATATCCTAGGCAAGACTGGTTGTAGCACAAGTGGGGCTGATGACGTGAAGCAGAGTGACGCAAGGACGTCTCTTGCGAAATGTTGTTGCCCATGAAAACTGAGGGTCAGTCAAATGTGATCGGCCGCGATTTTTTTCTTTTTTCGTCTAAAAGTACAAAAATAAGTCGTTCTAGGTACCAGTCACAGTTGGAATTTCTAAAAGCTCAAAGAAAATGAATTGAGCATTGGGACTCAAGAGACTGTGAAAATACTCGAGATATTCAAGGTTCATTGGACTTTGAGTACTACAGGGTTTGTTGTCCAGTACATCCATTGCTCGATTGCATTCAGTTGTGTAAGGAGGGGGTGGGGGGGGACACTGATTAGAGGCCAGAACATCAACTCTATGTAAAAAACAATGGCCTTTTGTAACTGGGGCAGGTGAAAGTTGTAGTTATCACATTTTCTCCCATTTCAGAAGCATGGTAGCAAAGATAAGATTACACTGGAAATTATGGCACAGTTTTTTTTTTTTGTAGAGCAGACAGTGTGCTGTTTTGTCATACTGAGAACTATGTTGTTGCTGTTGGAACAGTGATAACAGATGGATGTATTGCACATGTAAATGGTGGGTATGATGATTTAAAGACATCAGTAGATGTGTGTGTTTCCAAAAAGGGGTCAGTGACACCCTAAGTCATGATATGGAGGTATGCAGGACATGGCAGTGAAATTTATAATCTGGGGAAGCACACTCATCAGCCATACTGGAGTTGACTGTGCATGTGTAAACTATGACATGCAGGGTACAGTGTCAGCACAAACCTGTGTGTCCAAGAATTATGAACATAGTGTTCTCCTCCTCGCAGAACCCTCCTCCAGTGGAAGCCTCAAAGAAGAAGATGCGTGCTGAGGACGAGGCTCCCTTGACTGCTGTGATGCCCCCCTACATGGCTTTTGGCCTGGACCAAGCACTCTGGTACCAGTCCCAGGTAGCTAGGGCCTCGGCTTTCAAGCCATGGAATCCTGCCCTGCTCAAGGACCGCAAGCTTCCACCTCACCTCACTGCTGTACTTCCTCAAAATCCATCCATGTATCTGAAAAACAAGTGAGCAGTTGAAACAAGCGCTTTTTTGCGGCTTGCCTGTCTCACGCAATTTGTCTTTTCCTTCGGTAACGGTGCAGTGCGTCCTATCCCATGTTTACCTACGTGGCTGGCGACCTACCACCTGAACTTCACAAGCTGGCTAGTGTCAAGCCTGATCCTGAGAGGTGAGCTGTCGTCAGCTGCTGTCTGCCTCATCTGTTCGAGGTTATGAGCAAAATCGGAACACTGTGGAAGAGGGGTCGACCGGCTAAATAGCCAGCATCCACATGTGGACGTTGCTTCCATATGAAGGGTCAGACTATCATTGTTATCGTTGCACATGGGGCCAACTACAGTCGGTATACAGTCGGCTTACTTGCCTTCTTTTGGGCAAACACTTGGAGAATGGTGGCAGCCACAGTGGGAAAGCAGACACTGCCGCCAGAGGACCAGCCGCCAGACACCTCGGCTGCTCTTAGCCTGGGAATCCATACATGACACTATGACGCAATGTCCATTCAATATTGCTCTGTCCTAACGGCGCCACGAAGCAACGCAGGGAGGCTAAAAATAACACCTACAGTCTGATTTTTGTCTTACGACATCAGGGAAAATTGCAGCAATGGACTTTGGTTAAGGCTTGTAATGTGTAACATTTTACAATTTAACTGGATTCCATCATCTGGTTGCATCATTATTTTTGTTTTTAAGTAAAAAAAGAGCAATGTGTGTACATATAAGTGCACTTGTGACCTTAGCTAAAAGTACTGTATAAGTGGTTAAATTCGCGGGCTCAATAATTCGCGAAATCGCGAGGAGCCAGCATCAGGCAATTATTTGCGGAACCTTAAATTCGCGATGCCGCCGTGCGTCGACCCCGCACGAGGCGTCTTTGGGGCTTTCCACCTTGAACTAACAAAAGGACAACTCTGGACAAGCACTTAACCCATTTCATTCCTTTTAAGCCGACTGTTGGCTGGATTGTTAACTTCTCTCACCGCGGCGTAGAACTGAAACTGCAGTATAAGAGTGTAATAAACTGCGCACATAAGATGTCTCAGCATCCTCAGCCATATTCCTTTCTCGTATTTTTCTGTTACTTCTTCGAATATTTCGCGGGATTTTAAATTCGCGAAAAATAGAGCGCTCGCGAATTTCGCGAAAATTAATACTTATACAGTAGTTAAGACTTTTGCCTTGAAAAAAAAACCAGAAAAAGGAAAATAAATGCGCAGACTAAATAGAAGGTTTGAATACAGGCAATGTCAGCAAGTAGTACCACCTCCAAAGCAGCACAAGAAACGACTCCAGCTGGAGGGGGAATTGAAACCCGAAGCCACAGAAAAGGCATCCAGTGGAAGGTTGTCCATGGATGGGGAGGAGACCATGTCGAGCAGTAGCCTGAGCACATTGTCCGGTAAGATGACGCAAGAAGAGATTGTAGAAGGCCATTCAATGGTGACGTTCTCCAGTAAAGACTGGCTGAGTGGACTGAAAAATTAGTTCATCGTGTCAGCATATTTGTCGCATATTTTCTTTTATAAAATATGTAATAACATAAGTCGTAAAAACATAATAATAATAATAATATTTTTGTATGAACATTCAAGCCTTGTGAGAAGGAGTATATTTGGTGTACTTGGTTGTACCTTGGCAAACAACAAACAAACTCAGAGTGAGTTAACATTTTGTAGCAACTTCTTTTCTGTGTCATAATACAGCCATAACACAAGGCTAGAAATGGGCTGTAGGATATCGACACTGACAAAATGTGTGGTCAGAGCAGCTTCTCTGAATAAAAGTGATCTTTGTGCAGGTCTAGAGGAAGGTAGCATACCCCCGACAGAAGAGGACTGTGAAAGTATAGAGCTGCAAGGCTTGTACACAGTGCTTGAAAGGCACAGTGTGGATGAGAAAGCCAAGCAAGATATCCTGCAGGAAGTGCAGCGCATCATACTAGAGTGCCGCAAGAGGTTCTCTGAAGCACCGACGTTTTGTCATCCTCTTCCACTCAAGGTAAGTAAAGATGCATTGCTCGCCCATAGTTTGGCTCTGACTGCATGTACTACATGCAGCCTCGCACTTTCTTAGCCAACAGTGCAAAGGCCTCCATGCTAGGCACAATGCACGAGATCCCACACAGAAACGATTAAGCTACTGCGTCATGGCATTGCACTTTTGGAGGATCTAGATTTTTTTTTTTTTTTTTGCTTCCATGCACCTTGCACCTGACATTGATTCAGCACTCTAACTTCTGATGGACTTGGTAGATGGGTATTGAAAACAACAATTGCACTGTTTCATATTACTTATTAAATGGTCCAGACGGTTTTTGTTATCCTACACTGCATGCCATTGTGAACTTTGTAACGATTGATTTACTATCTCTGTTACTTGCTGTAATCGTAAGATGTAAACCACTAGCCTTCTCATCCTCTAGGATATGTACCCGATCCCTGCAAAAGCACTACGTACCCAATGCGATGCCGCTCCTACCCGGGTCACACCAAACAAGGCGCATCACCCATTTCTGGTCCATCTACCAAAGGACACGATGATTCTTGACGAGGACGTCGTTCCTGCATCGTCTGCTGCAGACTACAGCGTCTGCAACAACAGCAACAGTACCCTCAAGGAGCTCTCCAACCACCACATGCCTAGGCTGCTTGTGGAAAAGAAGGTGCTGGTGGTCACTTAGCTTCGCAGGATTTTAGGTGTCTGTCTAACCTCCTGACCCTGACTCTATTTCCATCACCTCCATGCCTCTGTAAGGGCTTTTTCAGTTACTGTATCTGTACTGCACTGTCATCTGTTCTTTCAGCACAGCCATGAGATGGTTGAAGTATCTTGCTCCCCTGTACACTTTCAGGCGTAACCTGCCGTCCTCAACAGTGTTGAGTAGACCTTTCTTTTCTTTGTCTTGCACAATATATGTTTTTTTTTTTTCTTCCCCTTCATGTCAGTAGTGAATGTACATTACACACAAAAAAAGGAAGTGCATGCAAGTACCCTTATCTGCTTCTCTCTGGAAGTTGCAGAGGTGGACTGATTTTTCACCTGTAACATAAAAGGTACGCAAGGAAAAATGTGTTAGATATGCTGCTTGGGATCTTAACTTTATGGCTGTTGAGTGTTGTAACCTTTGCATGGTTGGATGAACTAGTTAAAAAGTGTGGTATCCCTCGCCTTCGTTTTCCCTAGCACACTAGATACCGTCCGATAGAGAGTGAAGAAAACATGAATTCAGACCTGTAGACAAGTGTAACAGAAAAAACCTTGTGAACATTAGACACGCTTGACTGTGTGAACATGCGTTAAGACACTGCTAGTGGAGGAAAAAATATATATATATATATAAATATATTGAGAAATAGTTCCACAGCAATACTCTGCTTCACTAGCCTTGTTATGAGTGGGAAGAAAATTTCAGAAAATCCTACTACTGTTTAAATGTTTATCTCGTTTCATTTCAGGAAATTATTCTACTGTGCAAAACTACATATATATGTATATATATATATGTGAGGTGTGTATATATATATGTATATATATATATATATATAGCTCAGTCTTTTTGGGATGTCTTAAAGTACACAGTCCCCTCTGAATAACCTGATGATGCATGCGGGTCACTTCGATGCTGAAGTAATACGTACACTAGTCATAACATATTTACCTTGTCCCACCTAATCTTATGCAGTACAGATATAAAAAAAGAAAAAAGGGATTAAGTGTATTTTGTTTTCATCTATACACATGATTGGGGCTTCTATTATCAGTTGAGTGTTTCCAAAAAACTTTATGTTAGAGTGTGTGTTGCTCTTGTGTCATCTTCGTTGAGTAGTTCATTACACATCCGACTGATGTTCAGCTAACGTTAAAATATGGGTCGTCCCTTTGACATGCATGGGACATCAGTTTTGTTCCAACGAGTATGATATGACGTCTGAAGATGCCGAGGGTTCGGTTAATCTCGGCATGCCAGGAAAGACGTGTCACTTTTTGGCATGCCCAGTATTTTGACGAGTTTGGTTATCTTCACCTTGTCCTACCAGGCTGAGACAGTTACTTTTGTGTCTTACTGTAGCCTTTGTACAGTTTTACCTGGTGGATGAGGATGGAGCTGTGCTCATAGCCATGAAAAGGATACAGGTTATGTGGTGCTCATCAGGCCTCGATATGTATATGTGCATGTACATCAGAATGCGCAGCACGTGCTAAGCTCCATCTCCATGTGACCTGCTGTTCTGTATGTAACATGTAAATGAGAAGACATCTGGCGGTCGAGGAAGACGTCGTGCGGCCAACACGGATACTTTTAAGTTGTGCTTACTCAGTTGTTTTCAATGTATAAGGTGCCAACGCTTAAGTCACTGTCTGTCTCACTGTGAGAATCGAGTCAAATGTCGGAAAGCACCAAAACGTCATGGTCAGTATTAAGGATGTCTCTGCCAAGAGGAAACGTGTGCATCTAATGCGCCTGTCATCTCATTGCCAACAGATGACGCATCCATATCCCAAGTACTTTTAAAACTCATCAGTCCACATATTTATCCTTACTCAAGAGATCCATACCAAAGTGCTCCTCGTATGTTCTGCACAGTTGGAAACAATTGATTTGCTTGTTGGGCTCATTGTGCTCTGTCATAGCTTTTATGGAATGTTCGTGTCAGCCAGCATTCCTTTAAATTTAGAAATGGGTCAGATTTTTGCATCGGTGGTTATAGCAAAGTATTTTTTTGCTTGAGTCTGATTCCGGGGCCATTTAACGATTTGCAGTGCATTTGCAGAGATATCACACACAAACGTTTCTGCCTCTCAGCCTAGTTTTGTATATTTCCTGAAACAGTACAAAAACTCATTTTCAGCAAAGAGGGGCAATTTTGGCCAATGTGAAATGAAGTTTTTTTATTTTTTAATTACACAGAACCGATCATTTTCACACCGCACCCCCTAGCTGTGCCAACGACGTTTTTATTATTTTTTTTTCCTTACATATATATATATATATATATATAATTTTTTTTTTTTCAACTCCCATTTTTTGTGTCATCCCTACACCCGGAGAGATCATGTATATAAAGCATGAGAGGCGCGCACTGCCCTAAAAGACATCCTTAGCCGCGATTTCACTTCTGCTCTGAGTTACCCTTTGTAAATATGTACAGCAACTGCGGGGTACCCGAATCAGATATGGGGAGAAGAGTCTTGACCTGTAAACGCATCATATTTTCTTTTCTATTTTCCTTCTTTTTCTCTGGCCTTGGCCCACTTTACGATGTACATGTAGGTGGACCTGTTATGGTGGTTATCGAATTGTAGTTGACAGTGCGGAGAACGGAGTCGTACACGGTATTGACTGACACGAACCATAGACAATGACTATAGGCGTGACTGTTGTGTCACGACCCCACATAAGGACTGTGATCTGACATGAACGGTGCAGATGAATGTGATAAGTGGAGAGAGAGAAACTGAGTGAAAGATGAGAGGGCTTTTTTCTTTTTCTACAGGGCTTGTTCCTTAGGTAAAAAGGAAGGCGTCGTATAGATATTATACCGTGCCTAGCTCCCTCTCTGTTGTTGATAAGCATCAAAACATGCAATTACTCGTTCTCTCTACCAATAGAGTACTGCATGAAAGTTGTATAGTGAAAGACTGTAAATATGCACACCCCAACCCATCCCCACTGCAGAGTGGAAGTAAGGAAAAGAAAGGAGTTGCGGATGTTGTTTCTTTTCGTTTTGTTTTTCAGAGCCCGGTGTAATCTGGGATGGGTTGTGTACGATGAAAGATACTCAGTGTGACTCGGTATTGCCATATGTACTTGTTGCTCCATGATAAAGACTGGCTTGCATTTGTTGAGTATACAGACAGAGAGTGAGGCTTTGTTTTCCTCACTAAATAGGAAGGACACAAAGGTGTTTGTCGCATGGTGCTTTAATGTTTACAGAACGTACGAGCAAACTGGTTGTCGTCTCGCTCTGGGTGTTGAATTGAGAGCAGTTCTCTCTGTTGTACATTTTTTTGCTGCTGTAGAGTATTGTACATATGTGTCACCTTTCAGGGTTTCAAAAGATAGTAAAGGGTTTATACCACAAACATGTTAACAGCAGTTGTCTTGTAGTCTTTCCCCTATTTTTCCTGTTGTGATTTAGACACAGTGGTTTCTTTATAGATCCACTTTTCGGTAACTTCCAGTCGTTACACAAATATCATTCCCACAAGTATACACAGTGAATGTATGTAGCCAGATTGTTTTGCGCACATGATCAAACAGGTAGAGTGTCTTAACATGTATGTTTCCAAATAGTAGCAGCCATACAAATTGAGTGCATTGTAACAGAGAAAGTTATGAGAGTATTGTGCTACATATCCGTGATACAGTATGACCAGCCTTTTGCTAGCTGATGCGCTACAAAAATGGACGTTTGAGCATCAAACTAAAAATGGAATATTATATAGAAAAATAAGTGATACCACATAGGTACAGTAAAAGTGTGAAGGTAACAACTGCCATGCTTGCCAGAAACACGGTTCATAACTTTGCAGGTGACCTTTACATACATTCCTAGAAAACCTACCAGTAAAAAGTATAGTAAAAAAGGTCTGTGGTAAATGAAAAGTATCTTTTTAGGTCTGTCCACTGTGGGTTTAACGTGATTTAATTTTCACTAGCATTGTTAGTGTTGAAAAGAGAATAAGTTAAGACTACTCCGTAAACAGCATTCCTGGTCATGTTACGAAAGGCACCCGTAGTGTCGTCAGGTAAACCTCCGTTGTGCTGCCTTTGCACGTTATAACCGTTTTCCGATCCCGTACAATCTGTAACTTTTAAAAACCAAATTAACCTCATGTTCAACCTCAACCAGTGAGGTGCCAGACGACACAAAAGTTGCCAAAGCTATTTCTTGGACATGGTTGTCATCACCAACAGCGTTTCAACCGGTGAGATTTACTTGTGCTGCTTTGTTTTTCACATCTCCCTTTTGGTGAAGGACGAGCATTATTTCTGGAATGAGCCAATGTCGTGCCATATCATCTACAGTTATATGTAAGTATTGTGTTTTGCGGAGAAGCTATGCACATTTCTGCATCACCTGCTGCCATGACAGGTAGGTACCATACTCATCTAACTTTGTAACAGCTCCAGACTTGGGCAACCTGCCTCAGTAACCTGCCATTTCTGGTAAAAGGCTCCTTTGGTGCTGATTTACAAAGCTGCAAGTCTTCCGTATCTCAGCTGCCGTTCAGGGTGACTCTGTTACCTAGTAACAAAGGTCGCATGTGTTTGGATAGAACCTTGAAAACGCAGTGTCAGCACTGACAGCCAAGAGGCGTACCGTCCTTCTGAGGGACACACCAGCATCGGCCAGTGTTCTGTGTGGTCTGGTTGCAAGGTGGTCTTCCAGCCAGCCATCCCTAGCTCTAGCTAATGTTTAACACAGTAGCAAGGACCGAGATTTTTAGGATCTCAAAACGCGTTCCTTGGCTTGGACCAGCGTCGCCAGTCCGGAAATGCTCAAATGGCTCATTTCAAAGCAACGATAGAGAGCCATAAAGTAGAACTATTGTCGCAGAAGCACTGTCGATGCAGCTGTGTCGATATCTTTGTAAATCCGTCTTGACATTCGACAAAATGCAACAAAAGCGTAAGCTGTTTACGTTTCCGTCATCTTTGTTTTGTGTTTACTGTTGAGGAAAAGGTGGCTTCATGTAAAATTTGAAGGACCCGTTTGTTTTGACTGTCGCTCACTGAGGTATGTTCGATCCAGTGCCAGTTGCCACCACACCATTCGACAGCCAGCCTCAGCTATAAACTGTGGCTGTATGAAATTTCGTCCAGGCGATTTTGAGAAATTAAATCGACAAGCGACAATCGAAATTAAGCAAGTGAAACTGAGTTGAGCGATGTGCACAACTTGCAGAGTGCGACAATTCTGCACAAATGAAAAGCATGGTAGTTTTTCCATGTTGCAGGTGTTCTTCTTCGACAGTAGACGCGGGGGTGCAACGTCCTCGTGCATGTAAGTATATCGGCATTATATGACTTTCCCATAGTGACTGAGTGAGTAAAAATGTCTGTGACATGCTTTGTGATTATGTTTATGAGTACTCTTACCTGTAAAGCAAACGTTGCTGTAAAGTGAGGAAGTGATCAGTTTTGGCGCCAGTGTCGTCTGCTTTTGCAATACCCTATTCTGTAGTCACCTGCACTGCTCATGTATTTGTGTGTTGTGGTTTATTGACTCTATATAAAGTTGTTTTTTATTAATGTACGCGCAATAATTAATTATATTGATGTTAAATTTTGAAAATCTCAAAACATTTATGGAAAACGGTGTCACAGGTGGCGACGACAACGGCCATAATTTCAGGAACAGAACTGAAAGGTTCGTGTAATGCCGTAGTTTAGCACGTGTGTGGCGCATTTCTCTAGAAATATTTTATGTTTTAAAGTATACATAACATTTTGAAGTATATTACACCCATTACATAAAGTGCGCTTTTGCTGCCACCATATGGGCCACAACTGCCATAACGGCGCTGCTTACAAAGTAAGTGGTTTCGTTTGATTCTGTTGATGTTGTGCGGTGTCCTCGAATGCCTGGGCATTACTCGTCGTCGCACATTGTACCATGCCTAAAATGGATCCAGAGGGCACGTCGTGGATGTTCGCGACACACAAAAATTCCTCTAAAGACTCCATTACGGGCCACAGACTCGCTCTGCTTGTCCTCGTACGCGAGTATTGTAGGGTGAAGACCGGGCAACACCACGCGGAGGACGAGGAAGGGTGGTCGCATACAAATAAACACTGCCGTGATTTCGCGATAACCACCTTGGGACTTTTACAAAGCCCTGACATGACTGTGAGCCAGCTTACTGAGCGAGTAAAGGAGATACTCCATCCAAAGACTTGTGAACTCTTCACAGAAGCATTGAAAACTCTTCATGAAGGTGGTGTTGCTGGCATCATGGACTACATACCACAGCTCGATAGTTTACTCGCGGATCCTAACATGCCAACTGCGGTTTTACACAAGAGCAGTGTACTCGGCCTGTTCATTCGACGCATGCTACTTGCTTTAGATAAGCTAAACTTCACTGGCTTGACGAAACTTCACAGTAAGTATCAGGAGTACTACAAAGCAAGCTTGAGCAGCGATGTCATGAAACGTAGCGCAGCTACAAGAGTCACAGCATCTCAAAGGCAGGCAGATTATTTCTTGGCCCAGCAAGTGTCACTGATGCACATTAATGAGAAGTATGCCTTGCCTCCTCCTGAGCTGCAAAGGAAAATACGTGAGCTTCTTGCCGGGAACCCAGACATAACTGAAGCGCAATATGTCAGCTTTCTGAACTGCCTGAATGTTAAGGAGTACCACAATGCCATTGAGAGTCTGCACCACCATTTTGACAGGAATATCCAAGCACACGAGGGAACATCGAAGAACAGCCAAGAAGAGTCCACAAAAAACTTGCGTTTTTCAGCCCTGAATCTGGCCATGTTGCATTTCAAGTTTGGTCACTACAAAGAAGCTTTGACACTACTGAGAGAAGCAATCACACTTGCACAGGATGCAAATGATAACTGTTTCTTGCAACATGCGCTCTCGTGGATGTCCCGCCTACAAGAGCCCAGTCATCCCGACTTGCACGTCCGTGGTGCAGTTGCCAAAGCATCAGAACTAGGCCTTTGGCAGATCGCATCCCTCGAAGTACAAGCTCTTTGCCGAACAGGTGCCGAAAACGGAGCTTTGCCCGCCACAGTGTTTGAACTGCTGTCCAGGAGCGACCAACTCAACATGGAACATTCCATGCCAGAGCCGACCGGAATGGCTCTAGTCAGTCGGGCAGCCCTGTGGAGCCTCTATGGCTACAACTGCATGTGTGTGCTACTTTCACAACTGCTGCTTCACTTGACTTGGATTGATCCGCTATGTGCTGGGGGAATACAACCAGTCAGAGAGGCAACGTGTCTTGCCCTGCGAAATCTCGCAGTGTTGTTTGCAGTTCACGGGGATCATACCAAAGCTTATGAGGTAGTTAAGTTTGCGTGCTCACTTTTTCCGTCGTACTCAGACTTGCGCTCTCTTCTGCAGCTGTGTGAAATGGAGTGCGGATTCGAGGAGGCATTATACAGCTGTGATTGGCCCACTGCCGAACGCCTCGTCGCAGGAATCCATGTCCTTGACAGCCTGAAAAGTTGTTACTGTAAAGGACGTCTGTTTCTCTGGCAGGAGCACTTCCAAGAGGCACTTTTCATCGCTGACAAGCTGCTTGAAGACGTTAGAGAAGGTGGAGCTCGACAAGACTGCTTTAAGAGAAGTTTCACCAACTTCCTAGGCCAAGTCTATCTTCTAAAAGCGGACATATTCATCGAATCATCTCAGCCAACAGCTGCAATTCCCATCATCTCTCAAGGCATGGTTCATGCAAAGCAACATCATTTGGCATATCTCCAGGCAGTCCTAGTTATTCGAATGGCAGAAGTACAGTTTAGAGTTGGACTGCCGGAACAGGCCCAGGTGCTGCTTGAAAGGATCGTCACGCTAATTCTCGCCCAGGGAGGACAAAATGACGTCGGGAAGCTCTGCCTCCTTCTTGCGAAAAGTGGATACGCGAGTGAGATTCAACATGACCTGCAGGCTTCAGTTAAGCTGGCAGCTCAGGCGCTCGAATGTTTCAAGTTGGTAAAGTCAAACCGGGGAATAAGAGAGGCCACATATTGGTTGGCATTGATATGTAATAGTGCTGGACTAGAAGAACAGAGGAACGAGGCTGCACAGTTGTTTCACAAGGCGGACCGTGAAATGGCAGAAAAGTTGCTTTACGTTGTGTAGGACTTGGGGATTTGTTATCTATTGAGGTTGTGTACAAGTTAACTGTTAAATGTGAATAATAAAGCTGCAAAGATGGAAATGATCTCTACATTGCTGTCAAAGAACCCACACTTGCACAATTTGCCCCTGACCTCACTATGTGGCAGTACATCTCACAGTGCCTATGATAGCAAGAAGGCAGATTTTTTCCTTCCAGAGTGTACAGCAGTTTGTCTACTAGTGTCCGCATTAGCATTTGTCATGCAGTCGTCTTGGTAACTACGACCATGTGTGTCCTGGTGTCGTGTAGTGGAAGCATTTTGCAAAAGTTGAGGGTATTCTGTGTCACAGGTTTGATATAATTGAAACTCCTGCTCTGCAGGGCTTAATGCATCTGTATCAACAGTGTCTACTTGGCTGGCGGCAGCAGAGAACAGGACAATGTTGAAACAATGTAGGTGAAATTCCACACATTTTCAGTCCACCCATACCTCAAGCTTCCTTCAAGGTAAGACATATACAGGCCATTGAATGATATTCCTTACATGTCTCGGCAACTATTCTATCAGCAATAGCGCGTGCGTACTCGTTCCGTAAAACTTTTCGGGAATACCTAAGATNGCAGATGATTATGGCCTCAGCTCAATGAGCGCTTCTCCATTGGTAAAAGGTGCAAAAGCATGCTTGAACGAAGCAAGGGGAAAGCCCCTTCAAGAACGGTCCGCAATTAGATTCGAAACCACAACCTCATGATACTCGGCCACGCAGCGTGACGTCATCGCCTCCAGTCTCGAGCATACGTGGGCTGGGCGCAGTGGTGTCTTTGTGAGGCAGTTCTGTTCATCTCGCTTGTATACGATTATCGGTATTCGATTTCTGTTAGTGTGTGGTACATTGTTATGGATCTTTCTTGTTTTCGTTTGAGCGACTTTCATTCGTGAACTGTCGGACAAGCGTGCTTGAAGTGCATGCATGCCAGGATCATAGCTTGCAAACAGGGAGCAAAGCAACTCCCTTTTGGAAGGAACTTTTGTGTAATAATGTCATGTTATATCAAACTATTTATTTAAAGCCAGCAACGCAGTGTTTTTACGAAAGAGAACCATGACAAGGTTTGCTTCTACGGGATTCTTTTTCTCAGACCCAAGGCGTCTTGAATTATTTACATTTTACTCGTCTAATTTAAATAGTCACTTTGAGTTTGAGCCGTAATAGCTTCGATCGCTGTACCAACCTACATATGTAGTGTTATCACAACGAAATGCAAAGAAAAACCAAGCGAAAAAGCTCCTAGGGCAGTGCTTTTCCTGGAGTAATATTCCGCACCCGTGGGGCACGATTCGTCATCCTGAAACAGCGACCGTGAACTGTATACATCTAGACGAAAAGATACCCATTAGTGGTCTGTTATTTACGGTGCATCGACTGAAGTGAGCATTACTTGTTTACACGTGGGTTTATGTTGATCCGCTTCCAATAGCTAATGAGCGAACGTAAGCTTCGATCTAGAGCTCCTGGCTTCCACGTCAGTGCACCCCTATTCTAGCTTGGAAGGCCTTGCCAGCGTCCACTTTTAGAAATGCCACCTTTAGGTGTGTCCTGTTTTTAGAGTTTGATGCTCGCCTTGGCTGAGTCACAGAAGCCACTTGCTAGTCCTGCCATTCGTGGTTGACGTCTTGGATGATGCGCACTCTTCTGATGCTGTAACTCCTGGGTTTTGAAAGCGGGAATCACGCTATGTCACGCCATATGGCGCTTCACAATAGGAATCTTCAAAGGACATTCTTCTTCCTTTCGGCGGTATGGAGTTCCGAGCTCACGGAGGAGCACGTGAGGAGGAGACATTGTACCTCTTTCGTACAGGCACCTTTATTGAACCAATTATGGTTACAAATCCTATGACTTACCATGAGTTGCAGGGGAATACGTAAACACAAATGGCTGAGCGTACTGGATCCCAAGTAAATATCCGCAAAATCGGCTACATTGCGTCAATGAGAGAAGTTGAGTCTTATTCTTATAGCCTACTGCTGAGCAGTGCGGCACTGCAGATGCCGGCCCTCAAAATTAATCATCACTGCGCAATGAAAGAAGAATAAACTGTAGTTGGAGAGACTCAATCATGTTAATAGGTTTGTGGACGGGGTGTTGCTCTTCTAATGCCTGTCTGTCCATCCATCCATCCACGGTGCATTCTACGGCACCCCGCTGACATCTTTACCTGACAGTATTAGGTTCAAGAGGCAACACTCTAATGCTGTCTGGTAAGATGTCGACGGACGGGCCCTTCCCTGGAGTCGATCGACGACCGCCTGTAACAAGAAAAGGAGATCAGTGCAACCTGTAAGGTGCCAATGGCCGCGCCACACTTTCGTACTTTTTGCGTTGTCAAGGGCCCCTGGTGCTTATTAGAGACACGCTGACGTCATTTCGTGCGGATGACGCCATACTATTTTGCAGACTCAGTCTGAAAGCATCCTACACTAGTGTTGTGCGTCAGCAAGTGCTTTTGTGTTGGCCAACGAAAATGTGGTATTCATAATTCGCTGACTGAAACTACTTCCAACGTGACGCTTTATGTCTTCTGACAGCTTTCTCTACGGCACTCAAAATCGTTACGGATGCTGGTATTCCAGAGTATTCTGAGTACCGTTGAGAAGAGCATTTGCGATGGTTATCCGAAAGAAAACATGGATTCGTCTCACGAAGCGCCTCGCGTGAATACTTTATCCCATTATTCATCGATTGCGGTACAACATGTAGATAAGAGCCGTCCACCTAAAAGGACAATCGCGAAGGACATCCGGGAACCCTCCTTGTACATCTGTGTAAGCAGACACATAACTGGATCTGTGAGTTGAAGACATTGCTTCCAAGCCCCTTCCCATGTTGAATGGCCCATACATAGATACACATAGAAAAGGGGAGTGACCGTTGTCACGATACGAAAGCCGATTCTGTTATCGACAATGTAATTATCGAACGGTCGAGGGAGAGAGCGTCTCAATCCAAATAGTAGAGGGAAGGTTGTGTGCACGCCACGGCGTCTCCAGGTGCCCTGTATGCCAAAGTTACTGAAAAGAAAGAACCTTTTTTTCCTTCTTTTTCATCGGTACTTTCGACTCCGATGCGGTGACGTCATTTCTAGTGCGTTACGTACAAGATTGAGGCACTTGATTACCATGAGGATGCGTGCACATACTTTCCTCTGTACAACATTACAGACTCGCAAGCTTATGCGATATAGCGCGTTACAGCTTTCAAATTTAACATAAATCGTCTAAACTAAAATTTCCCGCTTCTCCGGACACTCATCAAAGTAAAAACTACTACGAAAGTAAAGAAACTGAGTTTTAGCTCAATAGGACCCTTTCTGTTCGTTGACGATCACTTAGTTTTGCCTCACAGCTATGTGGAAAGACATCACTTGACTACGCTTTTAGGGAAACTCTTACACCCATTCCCTAACAGTACTTCAGTCGTTGGTAGAATGTTTGAAATGTATTTGCATCAAATATATTTTTACACACAAACGGTGGTAATTATGACTGAACGTCACATTGCCATGCTCCTACCGTGAGAACTACACGTGACGTTTTCAACTCAGGCAACTCTTACACATGTATGCGTGTTATCGAACACGCTGCTGCTCATCGCCTGACTTACTAGAGCAGAAACGAAAGAATACGCGTAGCAAGAGTGGCCTAGTAGGCGTCTCCCATGTAGAAAACCCGCTTGCCAACGGTCACCACATGTCCTGACCTCAACTCGGGTTGTCGTTCGATTGCTTTCTTGCGTGGGCACACTACACTGATTGGGCAGGATTCAAACGTGAGACGGCTGTCGTGTCAACGGAATGTTATGTATACCTAAGGGTGGGGCACTCGCATATTTCGTTAGAAGCGAACAGACGTGTTTCCGAATCTCTGAAATGGCCTTCGTTTTCTGTACTGAAAAATCTATGCGTGATAAACCACTCATATATGTCTTCTAAGAAAGCGGTGATGATGAAATGCAGGCGACTATTTAGTATAAGCGCGCGTTTTCCGCCGAATGTGTCAGCCAAAGACGCACTCGTCCGGCAACATTGCGCACGGTCGTCTGCTGCTAACTACCAGGCGTTTCTGCGGTGTACACGCGCGCGCAAAAAACCCACGGTGTTTCATTCGCTTTAGTTTGCGGGGGATAGATGGAATGCAGTCGCGAGAGAAGTTTTGTTTTGTTGCGTACCTATGTGCGACTTGTTTGTGAATTCTTCTGGGCGCGTTTATTTTAGGTGAAGACTACGTAGAGGGCCCTGATGTGACTCAGCCAAGGAGACAAGGCCGCCGTGAGTCAGAGGAACAAATTTAGACCGAACACGAGGTTGAAGGACATATAATAACAAACAACTCCAATTATTGTGTACCCGACACATTTTGAATACCGTGCATTATGAGAAGTCAGCTGACTGAGTTCCTGCGCGTAATTAGTTCAAATCTCTGAGGTGGTTATAGAATGAATTTTCGAGACATATATTTGTAAATCTGCTGCACAGCTTGCGGAAAGTGCCTTCCCAGTAGATGCTGCAGAATACATGGTGAAAAGGGAGAGCCTCTTGCTAATCAGGTTTCCTGTCTGTGTTTCCTCCTAGGGTACTTTAAGCCTAATGCTTGGTGCCACCTCACAAAAAAGTAATCACCCAGAGCTCCAGAGACGCCTGGGAATGTCACTCTACACAATATTTTGCAGAACTTTCGGTCATATCAAGCGACATGAATGAACGAAATAAAAATGGATATATTTGCACGCATTTGAAGGACACCGATCTGACCACCTGCTTCATATATCCGAAGTAAGTTCACGAAGCGAGTAATCTCGTTCGCAACATTTCTATAAAAGGAGCAGGTGACCGGGATTCGCGATAGCGGGTCAGGGCAAACCACCGCGTGCATCGCGGACGGAACAGTCTTTATCCGCGCATACACGGAACCGTTTTTATCCAACTTTTGGCATAATTTTCTTATTTTTAAAGTTTCCCCCCGACGTTTGGAGGTAACGTATGCAGACCGAGTTGAGACCCCCAGCAACACCCTACGGAAGAATGTTTCCTTGTAACCTGTTTGACATGAAAGCGCACGATCCAATCAAGCGTTGCAAGTACACGTTCGGAGAGGAAACCCGTGCTGTCGGCTGATCGAGCAGACGATCATGCCTCGACAAGATTCAGCCAACAGACGACAAACGGAAATTACTTGCACGGGCACGGACACAGCAAAAAATGGAGAATTGAAAAGCTCGCTTACGTTGTATCGGGCATCCTCGAAGATCAATACAGGCATCTAAGCACCCCCATCCGTCAACTGAACCGATTCAACCGAGCATCATAGAAGGCAGTGGAAGGCAGTCCACAGCGAGCGAAGCAGACGAGCTGAATGAAAACAGCCCGCGACGAAGTAGTACACATGGAAGCCGCATTGGGAGAGGGAGGCGCTGCATGTGCTAGTTGGGCGCGTTTGGCAATGGAAGATCCGTTGGGTATACAGTGAGGTGGCCTCGTGCTTTGTTTGCCGCTCAAGTTGGAAACTTTTTGGCCGAAAAAGCCCGATTTTACCATCCACTCGCCAAGGGAAGCACACAGGCTTGTGTGTAGCCGTTGTTCCTACGCGGCCATTTAACCAGGCGTGCGTAACGCATTGCCCAAACATGGATTTCCTCGTTCGCCCAGCCTTTAACACACATTCATTCATTCTTTTCGTTACGACGCCCTCTCAGTATACTCTCTCCCACTGCCTCGTAAGGTTGCTGTGTAACTCGTTCGCCTTCTAGAACACCTGTTGTTCACTTCCCGTCATTGAAGCCCCTGCGGGGTATATACCCAAATACGATGGCATTCAACTCGTGTCGAACGTCCACGCACGCTCAACAGCTGGACAGAAATCGGAGCCTCAGAGCGACGCGTTTTTCGGCTATGCTTCACTTCCTGTACAGTTCTTCCTGGAAATGAGTCAAGCGTGACATCTCGTCCACTTCGGACAAGAAACGCGTTTATTGTTCCCAAATCTTTTCTCTCGCTTCTTTCGAAGCTTCTGAACGGATTGCTCCCTCAGGCGACATGGGAAGCATACTCGTTTTAAATGCTTGCGTCCGTGTGTGCATGGACACGTATGGATGTCTGAATCGCATTATCAGTTTGTCTCACTGAAATATATATATATGTATCTGTGAAGATATCAAACGATATGAAGCGACTTGGAGACCCCTGTGTGCCACTACAGAACCAAGAACACCCATTTCCCTCAAGCAGAAAAGGCTTTGATTTATTTTATCTTCTTTTTTTGTTGGTATTAGCTGCTAGGCAGCCGTGGCCATGAGCAGAGATGTGGATAGGACAGCAGGAAGGAGTGGAGTTAGTGCGCGTCCTGGTCCCACATCAAGGGGAACTGTTCAGTTTGGAAAATCTGAGGGGAAATTCAGGATAACCAGCCGGCGGTGGGATTCCAACCCAACCCAGTCTATGGCATGACCCATTCGCCCATCGTCCATGCAACTGGTTTAGGCAAGGCTCATTTGGTATTGATGCCATGGCACAAGATCTCAAATGCGCCACGATGTACTCGCCGGCAGTGCAAGGCTGCTCATGTTAAATGGACGGTCCGTATTTTATCCTGTCATCTTTGTCATTTAATTGAGAGAAAAATGATATCATCGTATAGTGACTAACAAGTCATTTCGTTACGTAACGACCTCCTGCCAAATAACGGCTGAGGTGAGGGTGAACATACGCTGCATTGATTATCGGTCAGTTTCGTCATTTCGAAATTCTTTTGGGAGCAGTGAAAAACGTCCAAGTGAAGAAATGTAAGGCACAACGTCTCCTCTACGAATTACGCAATCGGCGCCGCACATTTGTGCGTGTTTTTTTTTTTTTTTTTTTCTTCCAGGCGACACTGCATGCAGTGTGCGTCGTTTAGCAGACAGTGGGGCTTTCCGATTAGCATGCTTCTTCCCTCACGATCTCCTCCCTCTTCTCATATCCGTTCCCTATTCTAAGACAGACGACAGGCAGACTTGATGGCTTAAGAATATGAACAACTGGGAGAGTGACGACTTTCGAGGGACGGAAACCGTAGCCATTGTGAGACACGTTAAGCTTATAAACAGCCTGTGCACCTCCGGAATACTTATGGTCTATGACGGTATTCACGTAGTGCTACGGCACGAAAAATGTGTCTGATGCAGTGTGGTAGTAGATTAGCCGGGTGCTCCATCAGCAAAAGTAGAGGTCACTCTGTATTGCACTGGGAGGCTAGCTTCCTCTGCGTATTGAATATCGCTTATGTATGAGCCGATAAAGGCCCTTCGCTTTCCTAATCTTTGGAGAGTACTTTCGCTCGCGGCCCGATCGACAGAGACAGCGATAAAGCTTTATGCAGATTCGGCAGCCGTCTTAAGCTATCATGTTCCGATACAAAACAAACTCAGACGTCTTCTACGGTCTCCAAAAACGCTCCTCTTTGGACCGAGATTGTATTTGGACCTATGGAAAGGCAATTTCTTGCATTATTTACGTATAATTAGGTAATTTTTACAAAGCGTAACGCCACGCCAGTGTAAAGCGCCCAAATAGGGCACGTTGTTCGAGTACTGGTGCTCCTAGCAACTGGCTATTCCTAGAAACCCTATTTGACGCTTTACACTGGTGTGGCATTGCGCCTTGTAAACATTTCGTAATTGTGAGTAGATAGTCCAAGGACTTAGCTTTTCATAAGTACCACAATCTTAAGGATGCTAAAAATAGAAGCGCTACAATCTCGGTACGGAGACGGCGTCTTTGGGAAAGCAGTCCTTTCACTCGATCGGCGAGACCGGTCCACGTACGCTGCACTTTCGACGTCACAACTGGCTGCTGCTGCTCATTCTCTAGCTTTTCGCCGCACAGCATGGAAGCTCGACAAGAGTATACGTACACTGGTCGGAGACGCAGGCTCACACCATCCGGCACTTTACGTAACGCCCACGAGATGGCAGAACGTATGCGTTTTTTGTCTCCCCCCCTCTCCAAGAAAAAGAAAGGGAAAATACATGGATGCAACATAATAATCATACATGGAATTTATATTGTATGCTGGCGTCACATCGAAGCACGAACTCTCATTTGAAAGTTTAGAAACGTGAGTGGCGACACTCAGGTCATCTCAAGTATAGTAGAGCCCTGTTGATAGAAGCACATCACAAATTGCGTTCTACCTGTCGACGAATGTCACGTTGCGTTTTCTGTTCGAACCCTTCATGTCTGCTGTTTGTCGCTGTGCTTGCTACATTTTGGCTCGGATTTTAAGAAATCAGGGTTCGAGGAGTGGGAAATAAAATATACAGAAACTCGTTAGAAGGCTATTACAGATTATGAGGGTCATGACCGGAGGGAGATTTTTGACATCGGTGTTTAATTGTGCGGTCTGTGTAACACTGAGGTTACTGACGAATTTCTAAAAGATTGCCTACAGATATTTTGAAGACCCACTTCCACACACACACACACAATGCTCCGCAGATTCTTTCGGCGGTACAAAGACCATTTCATTCGACAATTTGACGGATAAAAGCAGTAAAAAAGTAAGAGTTTTAAGCATCGGTGTGCTCTCGGCAATGCGAACATGCATCGGTCAACCGCTATAGTATACGCACGCGTTGAACTGTGACGGCAGCCACAGATGAAAAGCAGCATATTAAAGGGAAAAGGGGCCGCTCACCGCCATCGTCTTCGCAGCCATCTTCTGCAAAGGTACGCTCAAGTCATCACAGGGCACAGGACTACTTAAGTGGTAAAAAAACGGGGTCTTAGAACATAACGCTTGAGTATGTTTGGCGCTGCCGCCAATGTCGACGGCGCATCTTGAAGTCGTTCCGGCTTTTGATGTTTGCCCACGCTCTGAGAGGAGCTGCTGAACTCTTGACATATTTTTTATCATCCGCGACAGGGCCGCGATAAAGCTACACCGCAGCAGCAGCTGCTCCAGCGCAATAAGGGAAAGATGCTAAATGCGCTATTGTGGCCTTATCATCTGTTGTAATTATATCAACGTAATTGTATTATGTATACGCGGACTGCGTACACTGGTTTCGTCTTATTTTTGTCGTCTGTTTTCGTTCATTATTACTTCCACATTGCCATGCTTATTTTTGTCTCCCCCCAACCCCTGCTTTGCGGAGCGAACAGATTACGGGGAATGTCACGCAGTCAATCATCGCACTCAAAGCTGTCACCCAAAATTGTGTTCCAGTCACACCTCGCGTATATCCATGAATACGGCTGTCAGCAAATAGCCTGCCCTTTTGCACGGTAGCAAGAGCGGCGTGAGGTAGTTTTCCACCTGTTCAGTTGCGGCCTCCGTCCAATAAGTACGGAAACCGAAACCAATCCACTTTACCCTCTGCCAATCATGTTTCATGAGAAAGACTTGGATTATACTTACATAGTCACCGGTGGTCACGGTCGAAGCTATTAACCCTTGCCGGAACCGTCAGGTGCGTATCGAAGTAGTCAGAACACGGAACAAATTTGTCGTCTGCATCATCTTCATTACTGGTGCAGACGACACGAAGCGCGCTGGGTGTGCCAAATTTGTTCCTGCAACTTTTCTGTATTCGGGGTTGTGCATTCGTTTTGTGGTGCACGTGCGCGCTTTCTTCATTGGAACGCCACTGGAATAAGAGGCCAATCCGGGGCGTTACGGAAGTTGACGTCACCCCACGCTGCTTATACGAAGAGCACGTCACAAGCTGCGTCACTGATCCAAAGGGAAAGCACCCACGGTTGTTGGCGGGTTTTGAGGCGTCGAGTCAAATATGGTGTTCTTGTTTTGGTAAATATCGTGGAGGTGGTGGTAATGGAGCTGCTTTTTAAAGGCGAGGCGCACGATATGTGGCGCGTACTCATCGAATTCGTGACAACTGCCCCTCGTCATCTGTAACTTTGGATAAAATCAAATGTGAAGGAAGTGAGCAGATGGTGTGATGTACGATCCCTTTGATCATAGGTGTTGAGGAAAAGGATTTCGGGGTCAGATATACTTCCTGATAGCCATCCCAAGCAAAAAAAGAATCAAAAGGAAAATGCGGTGGGTGCAAACATGTTCTATCATGTGTAACGTAGTACCCGCCTAAACAAGGTATTCGATGATCGGCATTGATTTAGACGAAATTATTATGGTCGAATTTCCTCTTTGCTACAAGGAAGTGTTGTAGTATCTAGTTCCAGAAAGTTTCACCGATACTTCTAAGGGGATGTCGGAGTTAAGGGAAGAGTTGATTTTCTGGCACTCGTCAGTGCTCTTGGTTTCACATGTCATTCTCTTCC
>JARGYV010083132.1:0-11715 GCA_029532675.1 Ornithodoros moubata
AGTACTTTGTGCTGCTAGGGTTTCGTCGAGTATTAGCTCTACCTTTATTCCAAACGGGGTGTCGTGTTGCTGCTCTGATTAGTTCGGTCTGTACACTGTTATTTTCCCTTGGGTTTGCGTGGGAAAAAGTATATCTTGTCTACAAGCTTACATATATATGTATATTATATACAAGTAAGATATATCTACAAGCTTATCTTGTCCAAGTATGCTCCTCCCATGGGGTTTTCAACAAATCTAAGCACTGTAAGATATCATTCTGTTTGACGGTTGGCGCTAAGTGCACTACTTTTTCCCTGTGTATCCCTCAAGACTATCATTACACTAATGTAGACAACCTACAATGCAAGCACCAGCGTGCTTTACAAAACCACGCCACACCGCGATGCGGGCAGTACCAAACTCTTAGCTCATTGCATGGCTCTTCTATTTGGTTGAAGAAACGTGCAACGTTATCGGGAATCTGAAAGAAGGTAAGGAATGGGAGATGGGAAAGGCATCACGTCGGCCATAGCGGCTCTCCGAACACATTACTAAAATTGACGCTAAGCAAGCGCCATCCCTCGGGGACAAGAATCCTGCACATGATATACAACGCAAGACGATGAGAGCAGAACAGAACGACAGGTGCTGGCAGTACAGGTGATGGAGGAAAAACCGAATGTGCCATAAATGGAAGCTTCCTTTAGGCGTAGACGCTCCGGTTTGGTGATACGCGGATCCGTTTGCTATCCCTAGAGGCTCAAGATATCGTGGAAAGTCATTGTCAGGAAGCAAGAATAGAGCAGGATGCGACTCTGGAGTGCTTAATGGGTTTCCCGTCAAAAATGTCAACGCAATGGTCATTTCGCCTTGACGATGACATTTTAGCGAATTGCGTGCGCTGCAGAAGACATTAGGCAGCAGGACGTCATGGGTATTTTGGGGTTGTCTGTAGTTTTCCAGTAAATTTGGCAGCTATGTGATGTAGAGCCCTCTTTCGACAACTCCTTCATTCACTTGTGGGTTGTAGATATTTCTATTGCGGCTGTGTTGAGGTAGATGAAATTGGAAACTCAACGCTCTTCCACCTTTTCTCTTGAGGAATAAGTGATATGTATGTCATTGAAGAGCGCAATCGATACCTTTGTTAAAAAAAAAAACAAAAAAAAGTGAACGCAAACGAAACTCTGCGCCACACACACTACACGTACTGTGTTTCCCTCTTCGATTTGCGCGAAAAAAAAAAGTAGTGCCCTCTGAGCCAACCGTTAAACAGGATGATATTTTCTAGTGCTTAGATTTGTTGAAAACCTTATGGGAGGAGCATACTTGTACAAGCTTCTCTTTTCCAAGTGTGATCCTCCCATAAGGTTTTCAACAAATGTAAGCACTAGAAAATATTCTGTCTGACGGTTGGCGCCAACCGCACTATTTCCCAAGCAATATTTTTCCACGCATACCGAAGGAAAAATAACAGTGTAAAAACTGAACTTCACCACACAGCACATTGGGAAGCAATCACGGTACCGAATGATACAATTCGCTGGCCTGAATGGTTAAAAATGATAGGCGTACGCATTTTTGTGGCATTACGCATGACTACGTAGTGACACAAAAAAGAGTACGCCTCCCATTTTAACCACTTGTAAGGAAGCAGAATGATATCACTGCGAATGGTGATTGGCTCTTAACGTACCGTGTTTTATGTTGAAGCTCTTACTTTCCAGTGCATATCTCACCATCACCGTCATCTGCATTACCATGTGTGTCATGTGCATGTATGTGTATACGGGTCAGCACAAGCACAAATGTTCAGAGTTATGACGAGAGAGACGCCCACATAAGATGCTAGCGAGTTGATTGGATTCGGTTTTACTAGATAAACAGAAAGATATTGAATTATCGGAATTGGTTCATTCGATTCATCTAACAGAAATGATGTTGTAGTGCAATTACAATGCAAAAAAAGTTTGTTTAACAGATTTAGAATAGAAAACACTGCAACATATGTACAGAAATATGTATATGATATATATACAGATGTGTACAGATATATGTATATGATATATATCTCAATCTAGTAACAGAATATATGAAGTTTAACATCATCGCATTTAAATGANCACACACACACACACACCACCAACAGATACTTCAATGACGATGACATGGGTGCACCAGTTCGAAAAGTCTAATGGAAACCATGCATACCACGCTAAATGAGCAGGTAGGATCATCAGCGAAACACGCAAGCAACCGTTTATTTTACGCCGGGCAATTCTAAGGCTTAGCAGAACCAGTGATTGTTATACTGACGGTACATACGGTACACTTAAAAATGCCTATATAATTTCAGTACACGTGTGGACGAAAGCTCGCTGTGAAATAAGGCAGGAAAAATGCATAAATACGACAAATCCCAACCCAACCTACTCATATTGGGCATACGGTGATACGAGCTTTTCTGGGTCACGATATTACAAATATATTGAAAGGGCTGTCGAGAGAAGCAACACGGAAGACAGTGCAAGGAGTGGGTAGTAAATAGTGTTCTGGGCATGCCATATGTAATTCAAAAGGCAAGTAGCGCGAAAAAAGAAAGACAGAAAAAAAAACGCTTACGAGGAAGAGCAGGTGCCTAATTGCATCATAAGCGTTAGCATCATGATCATAAAATCTTAGCTGGAGCTGAGGACAATAGACGACAAACGTTTCAGGCGTTGAAGCGTCAGTATTCAGTTCACTCGCTGTGTAAAATCTTCTTTATTTTTTGCGCTGATGCTTTTTATCGACATTCGTTCATTGAAGGCTTGAGTTCTCCTCGACACACACAATACGCCTCGGCAAGACAGTAGGATGTACTCTTCAACAGCAGATGTTAGTCCTCCACCACCACGGTGGATGTAACAACTGCTTCTTAACCGCGTAAGTTCCGAACAACTTCAGCAAAGAGGAGAGAGAATATCGCGGAAGGAGTCAAAGAAAAATAAAACTAAGAAACAGTGGGATATTGCTAAGAAACCGTCTGAGGCTGTCGTCTTACTACTAATAACAACTTGATGAAAAAAAAAAAAAAGAAGAAGAAGAAAAATAAAACAGCTACATAGCATGTAAATTCTTACCTTTTTTTTTACAGCACAAACTGCGAAATATCATCGCGGATTGCGGGATTAGTGAACGCCGAATTCGAAGAAAGGTGTTTTGCAATTTTTAGAATGCCTAGATGAACACTTAAATGCATGACGTAGGAGTTGGTTCACGTCGAACCCTTTGCTCAGCCTTATCAACCTTAACGGTTTAAGATTATGTATGGTGATATGCCGCCCGAAAAATATCATATCACTGAACGAAACACACCTGCCCATATTAAGCATCACTCTGGAAACTTTACTCACGTTGCATGCACAACTAGTTGAACAAACCGAACATCTAGCCAACTAACAAAAAGCCAGCGCGAAATATCTGCAACCACGATCGCAACAAAAAAAAACTGATGACCAAAACTCACCACATGGACGAAGACGATGTCCCCAGCGTTAAATCCGACTTTGCTTCCACACACACATTGTTCGACTAAGTCGTATGAGCATAAAACATTTGTAGCGGCCGCGCACGCTCCCAGGAGTGCACAGCGCAAGAAAGACTCGAGCCGTTGAGCGGAAGAGAGGGACGCGTCTGAAGACACAACCTTCCGGCGAAGGACTCTTCAACGTAGGGAAAGCTTCTGTCTCACTCATCTCCCATTTCTCCCTTTCTCCCTACAACTGATTAGAGCGCCGCCCTAGAGTACGCCTGGGGAAGCTGCGCGAGGCGAGGACGACAGCTCACCTGCACCGGTTCCTTTTTTATTTCTTTTTGCTGTATTTTTCGTAGGGAGCTGTAATATTTAGCGCTCTTCGAGGGACGTGGACGCTCCATAAATCCCTTGCGGACAGTGAAACCACACTGTGTGGATGGAGAAATGGCCTTTGCGTGCGGGGGAAGGGAGTGAAAGCATCCGAGTTGAAGCCGAGATTGGGAACGGGGAAAAATAGGCGCGGCTAGGGCAATAATATAACGCAGTGTAAGGAGTATCATCTCTAGTGCTTTTACAGTTTTTGATGAGAACTGAGCGCGCAGCTTAGCTTCGGATTCACTTGAATAGCCTCTCTCACCAATATTCACAGGAATCCATACTGTCGTTAGAAATGTATAGTCGCACTCAAAACAGTATCTGTGAAACCCATTTATCTAACATTCAATTGGAGAAACTTTCTCGACATACATGCTAAGCAGTAAGAAATTGAGATCTGAATACTTGTACTGTGTCGTGGCGTTATGTTCCGAGTAGTCTGCCTACCTTTTCTGTGACGGCATGTTGCTCGGTTTGCATCATGCGTCCTTGCCAGATATACGTCTTTCATCGCATGGCCCAAAGGTATATTCGTATATCTGTGTTGACTGTTCTACGACAACATTACGGCGGCGTCGCAGATAGGATGACGTAGCAACGTGCTCCAGATATGGGGTGCAGTGCTGTCTTTCTGCCTTGGAGTCTCAACGCTGGCAAAAAATGGCTTTTTCCTTGCTTTTCGATTTGTTAAGTATTTTCCCAACTTGGGGTTGTAAAGAGGAAGAAGAGGGGTGCGTTCGAGCCTTGTACTCGCGCCAGGTGAACGCAGAAGAAGAAGAAGGTTTTGACCTCCGGTTAATCCGTGGCCAAACGCCGCCGTGGCTAGTGGCCAGACAGGTGGAGGCAGAAGAAGAAGAAGGAGAAGATCTCTCTTCTCAGAGTCAGTAAAAGCTTTGATATCGTTGGAGCCGGGGGTACCTTCCTTTCTCTGCCGATTTCCTACATGCTCATACATTAGGACTACAGCAAGCAACTGCTAGACGAGTAAGCCGGCAAAGTTGTATTCATACAACTGGAAATGCTCAGGTATCGATGTATTGACCATAAGCGTATTTTGCAGTCCCCACGGCATGAATATCATTCATCCTCTATCGACAACATCATTTCTTAATTCTTCTGTGACCTTTTCTAGCATCGCAATCGTTCAACGAGTAGAGGTATTATCCAAACGGTTCAGTGTAGGGAACCCTAATGAAAGATTCCGCAGCTGCCGTAATTTGAGGCTAATCGGGCCATCAAAAGGCTTGGTGGGCTCTGTGGTTGTTCCATCTGGCTTCTTGGTCGGCGTCGACTGATCTACTTGTTGTGCGCCGTGTCACCGTTTCCCCTGACGTACACATGGTGCCTTGTCTGAAATATGCTTGCATTCGTGCATTGCTGTAGGTGGAATAGGGTTTCGTCAAATAGGAATAAAAGCCGAAAATAAGCCTCCAAGGCACGCAAATATAATGAAATTTGCCGCTCACAAACAAGCCAACAGGTACCACAAGGGAACCCGTCAGGCCACGCAGTGATTGCTCCCATATTAGCTTAATACCAGCCACATGGTTTTACTGTTGATATCAATGCGGACTGCGACTGTTCGTTGCGTAAAGTTAATAAAGGAACGTATTATAATAATAACGTACGTAATAATTACGAACGTAATAATAATAAACATACGCGAGAAATGTTTCTCGTCAGTTCGAAGTCTGGAACGGTCTGCACCGTTATTTTGCCTTGGGTTTGCGCGGAAAAAAGTAGTGCTCTTAGCGCCAACCGTAAAACAAAATGATATCTTTCAGGGCTTAGATTTGGTGAAAAACCTATGGGAGAAGCATAGTTGGACAAGGTAACCTTGTCCAAGTATGCTCCTTGCATGAGATTTTCAACAAATTTAAGCACTGGAAGATATCATTCTCTTTGACGGTTGGCGCTAAGTACACTACTTTTTCCCACGCAAACCCAAGGGTAAATAACAGTGTAGATTACCTTGCCTCTTCCCTGACTGGGTTCTAGGGTTATTTCCCGGGCGCACCCCCAGCCTTTTCCTCTCTCTCTCTCTCATCCATTCCCCTCGTCTCCCGCTTCCTAACCTTTCCCCTGGGGCAAATGTGCCACCCCATTTCGGCAGGCAGGCCTCACTCCTTTCTCGCCACTCCACTCCACACAACCGCTCCACTCCATCCACTCCACCCCTTCGCTGCACGCCGCGCCGCTCCACTGGAAGTACGTATCCTCCATGATTGACAAAGAATATATTAGAAGCTGATGACAGAAATGTCAATACAACACGCTACACAGCGTTGTTATGAACTTTCACATTCTTTCGGTGCAATCTTCACAAGTACAGCGTTTTTTTTTTTTACAAGATATTTTTGATATGTCTGCAAACTGGTGAGCGCGAACTGTAACCAACAGGTTCTAATTCTATCTCGGGCGTGATCGGCAACACTATAGCTTTTAAAATCGCTGGCTGTTCCGCTCTCCATTTTTCTTCATTGAGGTCGACTTCGACACGGCTATGAACTTCATCAGCACTTTGTGTTTTAGTGCTCTTTCTGCTCGGTTGTACTGCCACAAAAAAACTCGAGCCGGATAGAAGCAGAGATGCATGTAGGAAATTCAAGACTGGGTTATTTCGTGGAAGCCTCTGACATCGCTGCTTCTGTGCGATGTCATGGTATTGGTTGCAGGTCATGACGAAGTAGTCTCGAAGATCGAAGTATTTTCGGAAATGCATTGGGAGCGGTTTAGAACAGAGCAGTTGAATGAACAAGACGACGATACAAAACAGGACATGGTTTAGGCTGGGTATATTTGAATTTTAGGGTTTTTTTTAATTTAGGGAATTGGGTTAGGGTTTCGACAACACAGCGTTTATCAGAACACATTTAGAGCTGCTGTCTACACTGAATTTTTGACATATTATAACTTCGTGCATGTATTTAAATGACCTGTTTAGGCAGTCCGACTAAATTGATTATTTTGATAATCTCCCTATCAACTTTGTCAGAATTCTTTTTATTAAATATTTGCGAATATATATCTACACGTTATGCTTTCTTTTGAAATTTGATCTGTACGCAGAGCTAGTAAGCAACATTGCAGCTAAAACGTATTGTCAGGAATTTCGAAGCCTTCACTGAAGTCTTGACCCAGCAGTATCGTCGCGAACCGACGTCCCTTCACTGCATTACTGGCAAATGCGGCTGATTCCCACCAAATGGAAGCCATTTGCGAACAATTTTAGCCTTGCCGCGCAGCCATAAAATCGCTGCGCATGTTGTTCGCGGTTCAACCTCATGCTATAGTTAGGACACTTCCCACGAAATGAAGTTTGTACCGGAATTCTATTTTGATGGCTGCGGTGAGAGCGGAAATTGGCGGGCGGCGACAGCGAAGCCCTTGCAGGGTCCTCTGGCGTTATTCCATTACTAGCTTCTATTAGTTTCATTCACTCATGCGTTCCATGTTTTTACATGAGCGCCGAAAGCCTAGTAAGGCAAGGTATATTTAACGTGCCCGTGTGGGCTGTTGCTGATACTTGTGTATGCTGGTGGTAAATTCTCGTAAAACAGAAAAGAACCGCGCGACGCGGTGAGATTGAAACGGGAATCGGAAACGAATCGCTCAGTTGTGTTTATTTGTGGAAATGGCTGGCAATGTAAGGCACTTTGGCACACTACAACATAGATTCACAAACGTCCACTCTAAAAACAGAACTTGACCGCATAACACGGCGGTGACCAATCGCTATTCCGAATGATGTCTTTTACTGACCCTATTTGCTGGAAAAGGCGTACGCCCACAGTTTTCATCAAGTAGCATCGCTGAAAGGTATCATTCGAAACTGAGATTGGTCATCGCCGTGTTATGCGGTGAAGTTCTGTTTTTAGAGTGTAGGCGAACTGTTGAAACGAGATTAGCTCTCCCTCAACTTGGAGTTATTTCCATAAGCGTTCTCACGATACACTCGTTATGAGTGTTTAATAATCCCTATATAAAGGTGAATTTAAAAAAAAAACGTAAGAGGGGTCATGTACTACCTTGATATACATGTATATCCCGTATACTCAACCAATGTAAAAGAGAAAAAGAAAAGAATGCAGTGTAACTTTTACACCTAGCTGCCTGTGTTCAGCTCCCATGACATCTTTTCTTCTTTTTTTAACAAGGACTACTCCCCACTGCACCTCACCTAACATCACCTCAGTCATTTCTTTTGACAGGTCTTCTCAGCTCCGCTGCAGCTCAATGTTTTTATTAAATCCTTCCTCGTCTGAAACTTTTCTCTGAAAAAACCTCCCGTCCAGTTACTGCACTTTTGTGTGTAAAATATGAGTCAAGAGAGTAAAAGTAAGTTTCTCCACGGTAGGCTGCACCTTTAACAAACATGGAATGAGAGCAACATCATGCTGAAGTACTGCATTCCTCATGCAGGAGTGCATGAGAAGGTTCAGCGGGCAGGCAATATAGAACCACATTTGATGAGCGTAACAACAAATTGTACTGCTCCTGGATTTTGGCGGGTCGTATATGCTCCAAAGCAAATGAATATTCACGTCCGTGTCAAGCTACCTGAAGGTGAAAAACTAGAAAGTCTATATAAGAAGGGTCCTTATTAGGATGCCCACATCTTGTCAATGCGGCGCTAAAACAGCCTCCTCAAAAACGTGTCCAGTAGTGTGTGCTCCCAACAGGCATCGCGTTCCACACGATATACAAGACACAGCTTGACACGTTTCGAGCCAAGTAAAGCCTCTTCTACAACACTTCGCGACCGGCTCGGTCATTAACGTTAACAAAAGGGGCGACGGAAGGAGTGATGTCCCTTTTTTCGTCCCTGTCTGTCTCGTGCATTTTCCTTTCAGGACCAGACTTCCAGAACAGTAGTAACGAAGCGAACAAACCATGTGAACCTGATTGCTCTATGTAGGTTGCTATGCACATAGTCCGTCAGCCAGTTCAAGGGACGGCCTCGTACAGAAATCTCGATTTCAAAATTTGAGTGAAATAGGAATCGTCAGTACTAATGTAAGACCGCATCGAAAGCCCATCGGCAAGATCGCAATGGTTTTCCAGAAATTTAACAAAATAGTAGAAAGAGGAGACGACGAATGTCACGCGTTTTTATCATCTCCCTCCTCTTTTACATAAAAAAACGTCAGCAGGAAGACGCGGGAAATGCGGTTCTTGTGATTGGCTTGCGCGCGCGATCACAGCGCTCGCCTTTCTTGCGGGCGAATGCTCACACTAAAATTTGAATGAGACCCGTCGTCTGCTTCTATTGCCTCGATTCGCTGCGCTTTTCATCCAATAGCAGACTCTTGTACCTGCTGACGTACCTGATGTTGTCGTCGTATCGATTTAATTCGTTTAACTCAATATCTGCTGCGTTTCTGGCTAAAAGAATTTGGAGTGTGCCATTTTCGACAATGGCGATTCGAATGGCATAGGTCTTAAACAGGTCGTTTTGTACGAGACGTCCCTTTCAACACCTTAAAAGTCGTTCAAAAAAGAAAAAAAAAAAGAAAAAGAAAGCAGAGGGAAAATGAGCGAACTGCTTGGGCACTGTTTCCCTTCTTCCTCGTAGTCATTAGATAAACATCCACAACAACTCACAATTTTGGAAAGATTCCAATTGCCGTCCTTTAAACGTGACCCGTTCAAGAACTGATCCTAGTGGCGTGGGATTATTACCCCACTAACAACCCCAAGTTCGCTGCTGCCGCGGCCGTTTCATTGCATTGGCGAACACTGGCGTCTCTACTGTAACGGCGTGCGGGCATCACTTCAACCGTTCCGTTCCTGAGTGAAATTAATGAGGTCAAGGCAAGCTCTTTTCACGCCCCCGGGACCTCTAATGCACGTGTTTTGTGCACAGAGTAGTGCTACTTTTTTCCACGTCTGCCGGCACGGTTTAGAACTACGCGGTGAGGAATACATTGTGGATGGAGAAGGGAAACCCTACGGTCGGTAGGAGTCCGGAAAGCTCAGAGCAGATGTAAAGCTGAAGCTAATGAAGACATCGACGACTAGTGCTGCTTTAATATTTATCCGGTTCTTATTCTCTGTTACGCAAGGCATTGGTGCAACACAATCATTTTCTTCTTTAGTAGATGACGCACTATAAAGCGCACGTAATCTGCAACCATTTGGGGGTAAAGAAAAACAACGAAAAGAAGAAGAAGACCCCTGAAAAGGGCGAACACACAAACAAACTACGAATGAAGTATGAAACATTCTACACTCTAAGAACAGAACTTGACCGCATAACACGGCGATGACCAATCGCGATTTACAGACCGTATGTGCTCGAAACGGTGGGCGTACACCTGTTATGTGACACTTATGCACTGCATAAGTGTCACAAAAAAGGCGTACGCCCACCGTTTCCAGCAAGTGGCCTCGCTGAAAGGTATTATTCGGAACGGCGATTGGTCATCGGCGTGTCATGTGGTGAAGTTCTGTTTTTAGAGTGTAACAGTAAAATGTTAGCTTTTTCATTAAAGTTCACAAGAGAGACATATGTTAGTGACAAACTTTATTTTATTCATGCTGATTTATAGGTACTGGGGCACATCGTATAGAGCTCTCCACATAAGCAAAACCTGCCCAGAGGCCTTCTAAGCACCTTAGGATGTGGACGCTCAGCAGCTGCAATGGACATCGCGAGCGATCCCTTAGGTATCCCGACGTATACGTCCATACCACCTTTTGGAACCCATATACGAAGTTTAAAATACAATCGCCTATAAATACAATAATGGAGAAAGCCCGAACAAGTCGCGGGCTGAAGCCTCTTCCGTCATCAAAGTATCCATGGCTTCAGTTCATCTGAGCATGTTAACAGCACGATTCCGCTTTTTCAACATTGTTTATTGTAATAGAAAAAGGTATAACTCTTTTGCATCTCCCAGACGCTTTACAGTATTACAGGCTGCAGTTACATTGCAACGACCCTTATTTCTAAGTCGCGTCAATAATAATAATAATACTGCCATGTGTGATACTCATGTGGCGTCACGTTGCACGTGCAGCGAAGGACTGCGGAGAACTTCGACCACATGGGGATTTTTTTTTTTTTTTACGTGCGCTGGAAATCTCCGACACACGATGTCAGTAACAATGTTTACCTGCCCCCCACTGGAACCGACAGCGGCAAGGATCCAACCCGCGAACTTGAGCACAGAGGAATGGCACGTTCCCACTACAGAGGGCCCTACAGAGGGCGCCTAGGCAGCTTAACTTTTTTTTTTTTTTTACCTAATTTCTAGCAATGTTTATCGAAATAATATATTATTTAGATGATTTAAAGAAACACTGCTAGAACTCGGGTTTGATAATGTTTATCGCTTTTTTAGTTTCAAACATTTCAGCGAATCTACGGCCAATAACGTCTCTTCGGACCGCTTTGTTTATCTTGAGTGTACCTTAGTGACATCTCTTCGTACTATGAATATTACGCTTCTGTTGTTTCACTGCACAGACAGCGCAGCATTTTTAAGGCCGTGGCTGTTATGCGCACTTGAAATAAAGTATAAGTATCGATATGCGCAGGAATAACATTCACATGAGTATCATATACGTAGCAAAAGGCGCAATAAAATGAGCGCATGCCAGTACATTTATGTCCGCCGTCTGCTTGACTCTGATCTGATACCTCTGCAGGTACGGTTTATGAGTAACTGAATGCAAGAAGTATTACATTGCACATAGTCTTCTTCACTCTAAAAACAGAACTTTACCGCATAACACGGCGATGAGCAATCGCTATTCCGAATGGTATCTTTTTTTTTTACTCTATTTGCTGGGAACGGTGGGCGTACGCCTTTTTTGTGACACTTATGCAGTGCATA
>JARGYV010083151.1:0-11196 GCA_029532675.1 Ornithodoros moubata
TGTGGATCGTTAATGAAGGTAACGCCGGCGGTGTAATCTTTCTTCTTTTGTGTGTGTTTATGCTCTTTGTCCGTAAACATATAATGATTTTCTGAGCTTATAACAGTGGACGGTACCACCGCTGGCAGATATATCCAGTGCACAAAGCCATTTTTGCGGCGCTCTTGCTCACGCTGTTATGTGTCATGCCTGATGCTGTTGTTAGATGGATACTACAGTGCCACAGAACATTCTGCTTCAGAGTCTGTAACGCGGATAAAGAAACTGGAGAATATGCCTCAGGGGCTGCCATCAGGGGCTGCCATGTGGAGGCTGCCATCAGGGGCTGGCTATGCCATGCACCTGAAAGGTGCGCAGAAACGTTCCCCTAGTCAACGCGTGCGTTTTTGTTTGTTTGTTTGGTGTGCCCACCATGGGAATTACACAAGTGAGTGACAGAGGAGTAACTCATTTCTTGTTAACGGAATATGCGGTAGAGGGTTGAATGCTCTCATTTTGTTTAGTCTCCACAACGGTCAGTGCAAGTATGCCAGTATTTCATTGCTGCCTGGATTGCACAAAATTCTGCTCATGGAATCTCTCATTAGTTATGGTCCAAGTCTTTCATCACATAGTGAATGTGGAACTCCTGTCCACCCTTCGTCTGATGTCCAAATATCTAGAGAGAAGCTATCATTCTGTGCCCACAGTACCATGAGTAATTTTTACTTGTCAGAGGGGCAGCAATTTACAAATCGACAATTTGAGCAAAGCAGTGAAGTTGTTCTTTGTCTTTTTTTTTTATGTGGAAGTCATGCACAAGTTAAATGTGGTAGTGCACCGGCACCGAATGAATCGAATGACGGAGAGTCTATGACTAAAATTGCCTGAAGAGGTTTATTTCCCCTGCACATTCTGGTTAAAAAAAGACTCTGCAGCCTCATCATTCGATGCATGTGCACTACCACGTTTCACTTGTGCCTGGATTCGACATAGAAAACAAACAAAAAATAAGCAACAAAGTACTTCACTACTTTGGTCAAATTGTCGATCTGCAAATTGTTGCCCCTCGGACAAGTAAAAGTTACTCATGGTACTGTAAGCACAGAATGGCAACCTCACCTTACGTATTCGGACATCAGACAGTGGGTGGATGGAAGTTCCACACACACTATGTGATGAAAGACCTGGACTTTCAAGTGTTACTGTTTCCCTTGCCCACGTCCCCCATGTAATGCCCTGCGGGGCCCTTGGGGTAATATAAATAAATAAATAGATAAGCAATGACAGATTCCATCAGAAGAATTTTGTGTAATCCAGGCATCAATGAAATACTGGTGTACTTGCACCGACTGTGGTGGAGACTACGCTAAATGAAAGCACTCAATCTTTGGTACATTGACTGACACATTGATACACTGATACTACATTGATGTCACATAACTGCATTTTGTCACTCCTTTGCATTTCAGTAAACCATATTTTAATAAAAATGTTTGCACCCAAGTGAAATGCCTCGATTTCTGGAGAAAACATGCTTCTTTTATTCGTTGTGCATCAACGTTTTATCATGACACGTGTTTTCCTTCATAGCAAAGCATCTTTGTGACACTGTTTTGCTTGCAAGTGTTGCTTTTTCTCTTTTTTGAGTGGGTGTGTACAAAGTATTTGCTCAAAAAATAGTACAAAGGGAGAGATGGGAAGTGCAATAATAACTATTGCTATATTGTTACATACTGTATTATAGCAAGTAACTATATAATTTATATCAGTAGAACATGTACGAGGGGAAGGAGATTCCACCATTTCAACGTCGTTACCACCACTTTCTGTGCATTTTGTGGCAGCACTGAGCCTGGACTCTAATTTTAGACCCACAATGTACGAATTATACGTGTCCTGTCTTGCACCTCATTGTCAGCGCTAAACATCCTGGCCAGGCTGGATTGAGTGCCCAACCATGTGAAAATCTCTGCTACCCGTGGTTCAACTATAGCATAAGCCGCGGGTAAGGTCAGCTGGCTGAGGTTAAAAAAACTATGGTTGGCATAATGGGTGGCATGTTTGGATATCTGGTTCAGGCTGGCGAGACGTTTTACAACGAAAGTGAGACGCAAGACCTGGTGTATAGAGCTTGTTTATGATCGACCTAAAATTAGTCAAAGCTTGAGTGGCATGCAAATGTACTTGCATAGGATGTGGTGGAGCAGACGTTGAAAACCAAGTTCTCAACCATTTGATGTTCGTATTGTTCTGTCCTTGCTTTTCTGTGATCCAGAAGATTTTTACATCACAAGTGTAGCATGTTTATTGTCCTGCAACCAAAAGTGCCTGTAATAATAATAATAATAATTTGTGGGTTTATGTCGCGAGACAACTGCGATCATGAGGGACTCCACAGGGTAGGACTGCAGATGATTTAGACCACCTGGGGAAATGTGCCTGTGATAAGCATTTTTATTTGAGTACATTTTCAACAGTGTTCGGCAGGTGTGTTGTTCCAGGCAGAACATAACTCTGATTTCTGTTTGCAATTTGTGCCATTGCAATTCCGTATAAATTAACTGTCACATTCTTGATCAAACTGTGGTCTTCATTACTGTGTCAGAGAAGGGAGGGAGGTGCCATGGTAAAATATAAATCTTTTAAACAGTAGCTTAGATACAAGTGGACTTTGTGGCAGGGTGTCCGTTGTATACATCCTTCCTCATCGATCTACTCTACTTCTACTCAAGCTTATGTGTTTGTAATAAATTTTTGAACTCTGAGGCATAAGCTTGTACACGTCTTGCTTACCTAGTCTTGATTTTATTTTTTAAATGTCATTTTTAACTTGTTGTCGAGGAACTCCCTGCTAACAGTGCGGTGGCCAACAGGAAGCGATATGTGGAACCCATTTCATCATTTCATTTGCAAACACAAATATGCTGATGTGTGCTTTATTAAAATCAGCAGGATGTATCACAAAACCACTTGGCACTCTTCAAGGTGTTGACTGCTACGATATGGCTTAAAAAGAAAATGTACAAATTGTGTAATTCTCCAATTCATTTTTGAAAGCTTCATATTGACACCAGTCTTGAACAATACAAAAGCAAGAGCAGACCTCATTTTCTGAACTGGTTCATGACGCAGTATCTCGTCAAAATCAAGATGAGTACGAATGTGTACGACAACTTTGTTGTGTCCTACTATGTTGTCAAACGTGGCACATAATTTCTAAAGCGTTTGGGTGGAGTATATACCAGGTCAACAAAATATTGCAACCAAGAAATGTCAAAAACTAGACAAGTTGGTCCTGTAAAACCGCCATAAAGTACAATGAAACAGAGAAAGGTACTGTAAATATCAGGCTTAATGAAGGTGCTCATTGCCTTGTATTTTTTTTTTTTTTTTATGAGCAGCGAGAAAGAGAGAAAAAAAAACTGAAGTATAACAAGGTCCTAAGAAGATCCTGTCAAGAAATACCAGAAACTACGATGGTAATGAATCTTAATGTTTAGGGTGTATTGCAACTGGACGGGTATCACACAACAAAATGTAAATAACAAGTAGAAGACACACACAACAAACAAACAAAGGTGATTGCTCTTGCACTGAGAGCCATAATACAACTGCACTACGACCAAACAGTACAATCAATAAATTAAATAAATAAATTAAGTATACCAAACAACACGTTTGAGATTCCTAGTCAAAATATCTCCTGGCATCGTTTAAAGAAATGCTCTTGCCTTGATCGTTGATTTTGCCTTCAGACTTAGTTCCTTTATATGAATGATAATTTGACTGACTGACTGTCTCAACGCAGCTGACTGACTAGTACGTCAAAACAGAGTGTATATTATAATTTTCTGGTATTACATGCCATTCAAATGACTCTGTAGGAACTATTACAGCTGCTCTTCATTTAAAATGCGAAAAAAAATTGGTAAACCAAGACACAATTCATCGATGATGGCATATGTGACACGGCATAGTCACTGGATGACTAGAACTCCTATGTGATGAGAAGGAGATACCGCCAAATGACTGCATTGACAGTATAACGACTTAGAAAGGATTCAGCGTCGACTGCGACAATTAAAAATGTTGTCGTTACGTGGAGCTTCTCCACAGTGTGCAAGGCCTTTGCATACAGAGGGCCATGTCAGCGAAATGGTCGTCCTGAATGACAGTTTTCCCAGAGTAGCCTTACACTGTTGACACCGTGTCCTGCTTGCGGTGGCCCCCAGTTCTCCTCCATCAGTATGTCGAGCGATGAGCTCGGGATCGTTGTGACAAAAATTATGCACTACAACTCATTCATGCTAAACAAAGTCCTGCAAGAAAAAGCAGGAAGTACTGCTGTACAGGGAGTCTCGGAGATCAACTGTTCTCAAGTTGCGACAGCGGTCTTTTGAAACTTCCATGCCACTTCGTGTCCCTCTGCACACTCGTACTTGATGGCCAGAGTCCCAGTCTTGGGGTCACGCTCAGTGCGCACGTCGCCCGCTTTGCTGCCGCATCGACTGCAGAACCTTGTCAGTTCTTCTAGATCATTCCGTGTCACCAAATATCGCTCCACGACTTCCACGGTCCCCTTAGTCTCTTTTCCGTTCGGACCGTTCTTCCCATTGAGCACCGACGCGATAGTTTCGATGACGATACCATTTTTGCCGTCTCCTCTGGATTCGTCACAGGGAACCACACACTTGTCCTCGTCGCACTGCAAGATGCACTCCGGCTCCAGGAGGGAGTCGCTGACGTCGGGAATGCTGTCCGACTGGTCGTCCTTTAGATCCGGGGGGGCCGAGTTCTGCACGACAACCGTGGATGGTGCGACAACGTTTGAGTTTTTTGGCACAAAGAAGAGGTTTTGGAAAGATAGTGGCGGCTGGGGTGAACTGAGTAGCTGGAACAATACGGGGTCTTTGGGCAGGAGATGTTCGGAAAGAATGGGCAGTGACACCTGTCGGCCCGACCCGGCCTTGTTGGGGACGAGAGCCGTGACCACGGCCTTGGTCTTTGGTGCCAGTGGTGGGGATGGAGGAGGGGGACTGGAAGGCTTCTCCGTCGGCCAGTACTGCCGTGTGCGACTGCGGCACACGACAGCATCTTGCTGAAAGAGAACAACTGGGTTTATGCTCTGTCTCCACCACCCATTTCACACAAATGCCCACACATTGGCATTCAGTCTTGCACTTTCCAAGAAGGAGAAAATACTAGAAATAATAAGAGTACAGCAAGTACAACAGCTAGGACTGTTGGTGTAACAAAATTTATATATGTGGCTAAAGAGTATATTAAGTTGGGTTGATTTCTAACAGCAGGAATTGTTCAATATGTTACGTGCCCTTTTGTCCACAGTGTTTAATCCCACTTCCTTCTCTGGTCAAGGGTAACAGACCGTAACATTATATGACTGTTTGGCTAGCATGACGGACATACATACATGAATAATAGTATATGGCACTGCCCCAAAAAAGATTTAGGTGGAGTGAACAAAGAAAGTGAAACACTTGTGAGTCTCCTCTACTGAGCCCAGGCTCAACAGCAAGAACCCAGGAGAAACGAAAAGGTCTGAAGTAATAGAAAAGAAACATCAGTCCATGACACATAGTCCATATCACAGCATACAGATTTTAAACCCAGTTAAACTTTACATTTACTTATTTATTTAAGCCACTGGAAGACTTCAAAAATAAGGTTGTGAAAAAAAAAAAAAAAAAATTGTGACACAATATGTACATCTTCAAGTTGTTTCTCATGCATACTTTTACTATAGTGGTTCAAGCCTGTCATGCTGCAAACCAGTGGTATGGGAAGTGGGGCCTGGCTGATGGTAAATGCAGAATGTCTGCATGTGAAACAAATTGTGTAACAACACATTAGGTCCTGAAGGCATATGTCATGTTTACAATAATGACCATAACATTTAATTCATATCGTATCACTGCAGCTAAATACCGTGTTAACCCTTACTCTCACAAAACTGGCTTCTCACAATATCTGGGTATGAATTTGCCAATTTATTCTTATAATGTAAATATAATGTAAATATTGATCATGTACAATTCGTTGTCTCGGGAAGTCACGAATCACTGTTATTATTACATAACCAAGCATAACCTAGCCTTTTGTAGCTTAAATATGGCTGGCTGTTTATATCTTGTCTATATCATGCAGAATAGTTTCTAGCCAGCCCTCTGGATCTAACCTCAGTGGTAGTGTATCTGACACTATGTACTAGTGCACCAACCCTCAGGCTTTATGCTGTAGTTTCTGGTGATTATACTGCTAGCAGTACTTGACAAAATCATGTTAAACATATGCACAAGACAATTTACAGTAAATTTTCTCTAAGAGAATGAAAGAGAATCACCTCAGTTGTCCCATGATTATGTACGGAGTTGAAGTCCTTGATATAAAGTTTCTGTCCGTCCCTTGTACACCGGATCTTAATATGGAACGGGCAGTTGATCTGTCTCGAACTGTAAGCAACAGGCAAAAAGGCCCGATTTATAATGCACGCAGCTCAACAAAACTCACGTAAATAACGGTGAGTAACGGTACGCTGACTGGATGCCATATATGGCAGGTTGGTATGAAGCAATGAACTCTCAACTGGTGGACAGCTTCGCTGCTAAAAAAAGACAGCGGTAATAACACGATACGCAGCGGACAGAAGGCGCATCCACTCATTCTCCACTGTTTTGTTTACGACATGCATTAGATAACCGTCGATAAACGTGAGCACGAGTGAATGGAAGATATCGTTCCGGGGATCACACGTAACTCGATCCGAGCTAGAAGAGGAGCACCGTACAGCAAAAAGCATGCAGACGATATGAAGCGAAGGTCGCGATACAGAAACGGTAAGGCAAGGGACCCACGCAAAGTAAACCGGTTAGAAATCCCGTTACCTGGATACTTCAGTCCTCCCGTAATGTCTGGCCGCCGACGCCGCGGGATTTCCTCTCGATTGGAACTTGCGACCGCCCCGAACACAAGCATAGTAAATCTCTGCAAACTTCAGTTCCGGGTTGTACCCGTCAGTGGATCGCACCTGAGCCGCTTGGATCTTTCGCGAGCTCCGGATGTAGAGTTGGACGGAATTCTTTTGCTGAAAAAGCTGGATGCGTCGGTGGAGCTCTGTAAAGGATGCGAACTCCTCGCCGATGCTGAAAGTGACGTCGGCGGCCATTTTCACGTAAACTCCATGGCGTCAACACCACCGATTTCACCCCCTCTTTCTCCGCGCGTTTCTGGTCGCAGCCGCGGGCTTATTGGTGGATCGCATCACGTGTACTGCATCACGTGACATTGCTGTGTAAGAACAAACCAATGAAAGCGTTTGCTAGAAGCGTACGTCATTACATCCTGGGCGTCAGCGCAATTAGTCAGATTTTCTTTTTCTTTTTTTTTTCCGTGGCTTCCGTGGTCTTTTAATTTTCACGCGCTGCCACTCCCGATTACACTTTTGGAACGGGATGAGTAAGAATTCAAAATGAAGGGAAAGGTAAAGCAACGTCTGTAGCGCACACTGTCTGCTTAACCACAAACAAATAATGTAACGCCACAAAGTAAGTAAAAAAATACAGCGGATCTTTCTGATCCGGAAATAAAATGTAGTGACCACCAAGCGCACTGTACTCCGTACTTGCCAGTAAAGAGCCCACTAGCTGGGTGTAACGACTTGTAAAGTACGCCCTGTAAAGCGTGCTTCACCTTTGACAGGGATGCTTTGAACGGCAACACAACTCCGATTTGGACGACACCAAGATTCTTTAATTCCTTACAATACTTAACTGCGTCCTAAATAGTAATTTTCTAGCTGTACCCAGGGTTTCAACATTATCCCATGTGCATCTTGATCATGAGCGGAGAACAAACTTCCTGGACCTCTTTTAGCTTAGCCTGGACGTCATGAGCAGGAGCCTCCATGTTATCGTCCAGCCAACGGTTGGCATCCTGACAGCATTTAAGCACCTTCTCCTTCTCTTCTGCACTTATCTTGTCGCTGACGACTTCTTTAAGTGCCTGTTGAACACTGAAGGCGTAGCTCTGCAACGAGTTCTTGGCTGCAACCTTCTCCCGCTGAGCGATGTCCTCCAGCCTGTACTTTTCAGCTTCTTTCAGCATGCGGTCTATCTCTTGTTCTGACAGACGACCCTTCTCATTCGTAATACAGATTGACTGTGCATGTCCTGTACTTTCATCTCGGGCTGACACGTTCAATATGCCGTTCATGTCAATCTCGAAGGTGACCTCAATCTTGGGCACGCCACGAGGAGCCGGTGGGATTCCTGTAAGTTCGAAGCGCCCAAGATGGTGGTTGTCTTTGGTCATCGTCCTCTCGCCTTCGTAGACCTGAATGGTGACGCCAGTCTGGTTGTCAGAGTACGTGGTGAAAGGCTTGGATGTCTTGCACGGCACCTTAGTGTTACGACCAATGATCTTAGTCATGACGCCTCCGGCTGTCTCGATCCCTAGGGATAGCGGAGCAACGTCCAGAAGCCTCACGTCCTTAATCTTCTCGTCTTTGTCGCCTGCTGTCACAGCCGCACTGACAGCAGCCCCGTAAGCGATGGCTTCATCCGGGTTGATGTTCTGGCAAAGCTCTTTGTCGTTGAAGAACTCCCGAATCATCCTCTGGATTCGCGGAATACGACTGGAACCGCCGACTAGCACGACATCGTCAATCTTGGCCTTGTCAAGCTTGGAATCTTCGAGTACTCGCTCGACGGGGCTTAGGGTACTCTTAAAAAGGTCCAGGCAGAGGTCTTCAAAGCGGGCACGAGTAATCTTGGTGTAAAAGTCGTTGCCATCGAAGAGTGCATCGATCTCGATGCTCGTCTCTGCAGTACTGGATAAGATTCGCTTGGCTCTCTCGGCGGCTGTTCTCAAACGCCTGACCGCCCTTGGCTTGTCGCCGATATCCGCCTTGAATTTCCTCTTGATTTCTTCAAGAAAATAATCGACAAGCCTGCTGTCGAAATCTTCACCTCCTAGGTGAGTGTCCCCAGCGGTTGCGAGGACATCGAAAGTTTGAGAATCTTTAATGGTCAGCAGGGACACATCGAAGGTTCCTCCTCCCAGATCGAATATCAGAACGTTTTTCTCCCCTGATGTGATCTTGTCCAGCCCATACGCCAAGGCTGCGGCCGTGGGTTCGTTCAGGATCTTTGGAACTTGTAAACCAGCTATGGTGGCGGCGTCTTTCGTTGCTTGCCTCTGGGAATCATTGAAATAGGCGGGGACCGTTACGCAGGCTAGGGTTATCTTTTGACCCAAGTATGCTTCTGCTACCTCCCTCATTTTGGTCAGAATCATGGCGGATATCTCCTCGGGGTTAAAAACCTTTTCTTCGCCCTTGTAGGTTACCTTGATTTTGGGCTGGTTGTTATCATTGACGACCGTGAAGGGAAGATGCCGAAGATCCTCCTGAATCTTCGGGTCGTCGAAGGTGCGCCCGATGAGGCGTTTTGAGCCGAAGACCGTGTTCTCTGGATTGAGAGCCACTTGGGCCTTGGCAGGGTCCCCAATGAGCCGTTCAGTATCTGTGAAGGCGACATAGCTTGGTGTCGTTCGATTCCCCTGGTCGTTGGCGATGATCTCGACTTTGCCGTGCTGAAAGATGCCGACGCAGGAGTACGTGGTGCCGAGGTCAATCCCAATGGCGGGGGTATCATCCGTCATGGTGGACTAACGGTTGGGATGTCCAACTCGGGGCAGCTACTCCGTGATCGGTGCACCCTGCTGGTCTCGGTGTTCGACGTACACTGCGTGCTGTTCCACGCACTTTGACGTCACCCACGTGTTAGCGCGTGGCTCACGCGCTTGGCCATGCGCCTCTGATGACAACGAAATTTCCAACCCATATGGCAGCATCCCTTTTCATGCGTTCAAGGCAAATCTGCTCAGGTGGGACGAGACCTCAATCTCTTAGCCCCACAATTCGGTTGGGTTTATTGCACTGTCATCGACACGTGTCCACCGATACCCTTCGAAGACTTCTGCATCTCTCACCAGCGCTGCTCTCACTGACCTGGGCCGGTACCTACCAAGGGTACTTTTATTCGCTCATCCGGAGCTTTTTGTGAACTTTCTCAACTGCTTTCGATTCTCAGTTACAAACTGGACCGCTTCGCCAGCAGTTCCGCGTACAGCTAAAAAACATACTTCCCCACTTACATATCTAGCGGAATCTTCGTGCGATATGCACACACTAGAACACAGCTAGAAACCTGAAAATAGCGAGTGATAAATAAAAACAACAGGAGCCTCGTTAACTTTTTCTGTCGTGGACAGGCGGCAATGATTTCTTTCGCCGGTGTCGCATCTCGTTGCGTCCATGTGCTTTTCATGTGCTCATTGCTGCATACAACTTGTTTTAGGGCCTTCTACTACTTACACGCAAATAACAATGTGTAAAACAGCAAGTAGGACTAGAGAATCAATGGAATCTATTATGTCGCTTTCTTTTTCTTTATTTGGCAACATGAGGTCTTTTCTAAGCAGATGATCGCTCTCATATGAGGCTTTTGCCGAAATATCTTCGGTGCAGTCCACAAAATGAGTCCCTCATCTCATTTCCGCAGACTTGGTACAGCTCAGATATTCTACGTCACCCCACCCTCCTCCCAAATTACAGAAGACGTGCAATCCAGATGGATCTTACGAAAGAATACGTAAAAGAAAAAAAAGGGTAAATCTGGGAATATCTCTGTATCAATTTTGCTTGCAATGTTGCTAGCATTATTCAATATGCGAACAACCTAGAAGAGTCGTGCTCTAAATCTGCATTCAACTTCCCACGATCCGCATTTTTTTTCCAAACAGTAAACTGAATTGGAGAATTCTTGCTTTAAGTCAATTACAGTTCACAGAAAGCCTTCTCACCTGTGAGTGGCTGTATCATACAGGGCTCTCAGGTCGGAGCAGATTCAGGTAAAACAATTTCGAGTCGCAAACCTGAAACCCCGCGGCCCTACCACATCCTTTCTTACGACCCCAAATTGAGACGACATCCAACGGCAACCTCGTTCTGTGAATTTACGAAGCTTGTTACCACCAGACACTCTGTTTCAAGGTTCAAGTCTTAAATAAACTGTGCCAGCAATCAGCCCTACACTCTAAAAACAGAACTTGACCGCATAACACGGAGATGACCAATCGCCATTCCGAATGATATCTTTTCCTGACCTTATTTGCCGGAAACGGTGGGCGTACGCC
>JARGYV010083153.1:0-17344 GCA_029532675.1 Ornithodoros moubata
CAGCCAAATTTCGTTGCGCCTTGCACCACCCAAGGTCGAACTGCCGTCGGCTGGCCAACTACTCGTTGGCCAACTGCCAGCCGCTCCTTTTCCAAAGCTCGGCCGTCGGCTATTGTTCGCTTGGGGATACCTTTGAACACGGTGGAAATTGCTGTTCTGGGGCATAAATGGGGACTAAATACACAAACATGTCTCAACCTGCCTTTAGAACAACGAAAGGACCAAGTCACGGCAGCACCACAGTTGCCTAGACCTTTTCAGTGCTTTCATAATGAATGTCATGTTGTTTGAACACATTCACTTTTTTGCCAGAATACACTGGAAGCGAGCATTGGGCCGAAGTTAAGTCAATGTTTCGGGATTATCAAGATGACGATTGCTAACTGTGCCATTGCAGTTAGATGGGTCAAAACAAAGTCGCCATTTTCTCATGCACCTCATCCTATTCTCTGGTCGCAGAATGTTGCACTGCCTAAGGCCACTAAACAGTGGCGTTATAATGTAGGAAGACCTCACTCTTTTCCTTCTCACGACACATCACCGCTACAAACGGTGGTTCTAGCACGGCAAATCCGTGTTCCAGTCTCATCAACGGTCTTTAGGATAGAGAAAATGTAAATAGCACTGGCGGTGCTTTTATGTGGTAGTTTACCCGCAAATTACCAATCCTGGTGCAAAGACATGGTGCTGGGATGAACTACACCTATGAATCCCTGCTGGGTCAACAGCATTTATTATCCAAATGCAAGCATGACATTTGAAAGCACATTTAGTTTTAAGATATAAAAATAGAAAATGTGGTACCCCTTTTGTTCATTTATTATTGACATGTCAGGCAACATATGCCTGCTATGCGCCCAAACTGTCCTAAGTATTGCTCCCAGTGTTTCCAAATGGAAATGTATGTGTTAAGATGAAAAATGAAGTGGCATGTACAAATGTGTGGCTAAGCCTCAGCTTTATGACTCAGTGGTAACCCCTGTATAAGTCACATCGACTACAAAAGTGAGTTGTAATGAGGTGGATTTCCTAAGTGGTTGCAAATGCCATGTTTTCCTTAAGTTTGGAACAGCTGGATGGATTGCAGCAGACACATCTAGAGAAAACTAATGTGCTTCTGATTTATTTCTAATGTTTCGCTAGCTTCTGCAGACGGGGAAACTTATGAAAACAAATAATCATGTTCCATTTGTACCAAGTCGTTCAACCATGCATCCCCTAGAGCAGAATATAAAGTTCATCTCCGAAAGGTACTGTAGACCTTTTATGGGGGGCCTTTTGTGAGCTTTGGTTAACAGCACTAGGTATGTACTAAAGAATGTCATTCAAGTAACAGTTGATGACCATATGCTTCTTTTTCTTTCATTCCTCTCAAAAATATGTAATTGCCAGATAAAGGCAATTGCAAGTTCTTCCTTTTTATATTACTACGCTATAGTCTGTACAGGTAGACTCTTATAGCTTTCTACATTACTATTTCCCCCCACACACTCTTAGGCATAGAGTTTCATTGTACACCTCATTCAGAACAGAATTACCACAGCTATTCCAAGACCCGTGGACCGTTTGCAGACTTCATTTTGTTTTAACACTTGTATTATTTTACATGATGGATCGCATTGTGTATTACATCACATTAAGTAGAAGCTTGCACCATTCTAACCTTCTCAATAACTCTTCTTGGTATAGTGCACATCGAAAAAGTTCACTCAAAGTTCTCACTCAAGTAGTCAAGTTCTCAGGTGCCACTGCATAATGTAATGATGCTCATCCTAGAATACGGTCACTCAAGTTTTACACACTGTGAAAATGAAATAGTCATGAACTATATCCTAATTTCTTCAAGAACATAAATGCAGTAGTTATGTACAACAATGCAGGTGTGAGACTCCTCGTCAGATCTGCACTTCCTGATGAATAGGACCTGTCACAGGCTGGTGGGCAGATGACATTCACAGTTTCTGTAAAGCAAATGCACAGTGGAGTAAAAATAGCCACAAAAGACCTACTAAACAATACAGAAGTTTATGAAGGCATTCTCTACTACTGTTTCTGATATAACCAAAACTCTATATAAGTGTTTGTACCAGGCCTTATACTAGGCTAGAAATGAAAGAAGGAACAACAGTTGGGTCACAAAATACCAAGAAATCTCTGCTTTTTTCATATCTTCAGCAAAACTAATAATAATATTGATGGGTTCACGTTGCAAGACAACTAAGATCATGAGTGACGCCACAGGGTAGGACTACAGATAATTTAGACCGCCTCGGGATCTTTTGACGTGTGCCGGAAATCCCCAGCACACAGCACCAGTAGCAATGTTTACCTCCCCCAGATTGCTGCCCTCCTCGACTGGGATCAAACCCGCGAACTTGAACACAAAAGTGTGGTACATTACTGCTGGGCTGCCGAGGGTGGCTTCAGCAGAACTGAAGAGAGAACTGTGTAAACTGTCACAGGTTTTGTCTCTGAGCATTTTTTGGTTGTATTCATAGAACGGAAGTGTGCCTGTGCCAGAATGTATCGTATGTCACTTCTATACATCACACATAAAGTGGTGTCACATCAACCCCCAAGTTAAGGGTGATAATGTCCGCTAGGAGACAGGAGACTGTCGGAGAAGCTGTTTGAGAGGTTGTGAGAACCATAAAATGAGCTGATTCTTTGCAGTGATGCACAGAAGGATGCAGGTGCTATACATATTCAGTTGCACATATTCCACATGAACAAATGCGTGCAGACAGCCTTAGCGTAGTGTTAAGCTGGAACACACCTCTTCATCTCTACTTGTTTTAACAGATGCTTTGCAACACTGCTACAAGCAGCAGGACATGAGGATTGTGGTATGTGGAGTCTATTTATGTTTATTTGTTTCATTTGGAACTGTTTTCCTGATCTAACAGCTATGTGTTTTCTCGAGCAACATGTATTTTGCCACAGAATAAAGCCATTTTGTTGTTCACACCAGCATAGGTCAAAAACTCATTTAAGTGAGAAGTACACCCCAAGCCTCTTAAGATACATTTAAGCAGAGCTGTTAAGCTCTGATTCCTGACAGTTCACCTGTTCATGCAGCTTCAACTGACACTGTGAATACTGTATGAGCAACATGGATAACATTGTACAGTTAAAAAAATTACTTTTCTGTACATAGGAATATTTTCCATTCAGAAAACATGAGAATGTGTCCGTCCAAAAGATTGCATGTTTGACAGGCAATAAAACTATTTGAATTTAAATTTCTCAGCATGCTACCCACATTGTTCAGAATCCTGTGGTAGTACGAGGGGAAATTTTGTGAAGACTCTCTTAGAAGATTTTTCCTCCAGCCATCATCGTTCACAATGTCACAATTACATTACATCACTGGTTGTTGTCTACATCTTTTTTTCTCTGACAGCTGTCCAGCATTTCATACCTGTCACTGTGATATGACTTTTACTATATTTTGTGCTGTGTTTTGCCTTGCTGTACTCTCATGCGTTCAGTAGTGCATGAATCCTGTAACAGCATGTGCTGCATTTTTCTGTGTACATTGATCCTCTATACCTGTACATGATTAATACTGGTAATTTTTTTACAGCTATTCATTATATATAAACAAAAAGGATATGTTCTGCAGTTGCATGAACTCTAAAGAGCCAGGTGCGCCCAGTTACGAATGTAAGATTATGGACGAATTATAATTTTGTTATGATTATAAGAAACAGTGTGCCACATTGCATGTGCTGGTTGCTAGTGCCTGGTTGTAATGAAACTATTCCAAAAATGTGATAGCATAGTGTGGCGTGGTGCACCACAGTTACTGAATGCTCCGCGAGCTGATGTGCAGTTTGTTCGCCCAGAGATGCAACAGAATAAGAAAGGATAAAGTGTGTGTCTCACCATAAAGTTCGATGACTTTCTCAGCAGATCCAAGCTTGTTGATGCCCTTGCAAGTGTAATTACCATATTGCCTCTTCTCAATGGATATGACACGTAAAGTGGAGTCTGTAAACTCGTTGGCATTTAATGTGATGGCAATTTTGTAATACTGGTTGTCATTCAGTTGGTAGCCGTCTTTCATCCAGATGATGGATGGGGAAGGAAATGCTTCAATGTGGCACCGGAGGTCCATTGGGTTTTGCAGGGCTTGTCCATAGCGTGGCTGATCCAGAGTGATCACTGGTGCAACTGCAAGTAAATTTAGCCAGTCCTTGTTAGTAGGACATCCCACTGAAGTCTTTAGAAGTAGATCATCATTATATATGCTGATGAAAGTGGAGGTTGAGCTTGCGAAAAGGTTTCACATTTCTAGAATTTTTATTCGAGAACGTGCTTTTAATTGTCAAATGTCTTGGCCCATGAGCACTTTCGCTGACTGTAATCAGAACTGGGACTATGATGAAGCTGTTTTCTCTATACTCGCCTGCGCACAGTTGGAAAAGTCGCTTGGTCGCCATTTTGAGAGGTTTGTGTTTCGAAGTACGCATTTTCTAAAGTCAAACAAAAGTATATGCTATTGATAAAAAATATCCAGTGGCTCATTTGTTGCCCATATAAAGTAGTTCACCAATGTAACATAGTTAATTGCACAGAAATATGAAAAACACATAGCACTGCGCCAGTTGTTGAATCGCAAGCATTATGTGTAGTCCCGCAAAAGAAGTCTTTTTGGCATCCCCCATTTGGAGCTTTGGGGGGAACAGTTACCCGCCTGTTACCCCATAGAAGCCACTCAGGACTGCAAGTAATCTGAAACAACAGTCTCTCACTCAGATGATAATGAAACTTTGTGATAAAAAGAAGAAATGACAACTCTATGCCACATTAATATACATGTGACTGGAAAGCTATATAGCAAGTCATATGCTCCGCTTTCAGCAAAGTGTTTATAATGTAATGGGTGGGCCGAAGAATGGCTCTTCAGCTGTGTGGGCTGCCTGATTAAAAGTGGACTTCAGAACTAGCTACTATGCAATACTTACATTCAACCTCAACTCCAACGTTGCGTCTTGCACCCTTTCCAACACCATTATCTGCTATGCAGTAGTAAGTGCCACGGTCGTCCTTGCTCACATTGAAGATGTTAAGAATGTTGCCAATATATACTGCCCCTCCAGTTGGCAGTAGGTCGTTGTTCTCTCTTCTCCAAGAGACCTTTGGAGTGGGGTAGCCAGTGGCATAACATTCCAGGGAAGCATTAGCACCTGTGCTCACAATTGCTGACCTTGTACTGTTGTCAGATATGACGGGGGGTACTGCAAAAGGAAAAATTCACATAATCAATTGTGAATGCTGCATTGAATGGTCACACAGTAATGCTTGAATTTTATGTTGTACTTTGTGTAGCATATTGTCACAGATGAATTGCAGACGGTAGTCAAGTTGCATAACTAGCAAACGCTTCTGATAACCTTCGCGGCAATATGCATCTACTGCAGTCACCACAGTGGAAGAAGAGAACAGAAAAAAGAAAGCTGAGTATGTTACACCTCGCTCGAGTTGCTTTTGCATGAAAAGTGGGTTAGAAAATCGCTTGGACCATGTTAAATTCAAAAACACTTTGACTCATTGTTACTGCTAAAAGTAAATGAGTTATAGCAATAAGTTAATCTCAGTTATGCTTTTAGGGATGTTTGCACGACACAGCAGCACATTTTAATGGTGGTAATTTGCGAAATCAAGTTAGTTTCTCTTTTAGTTTTGGGTGATGTCTATACACATTGGTTTTTCTCACTTTAAAAGTACACAGACACATATTACTTTGTGTGTGTGTATGCTGATGTAAGACTTACTTCTGACGTGAACCCAAACATCTGATGACACTTTGCTAGTAGGTCCGATCACCACTTGGCACTGGTAGAGTCCGGAATCAGTCTCCTGGAGTTTTGTGATTTGTAGGATATAAGTGCTGCTAGATTCATCATGACGAATGGAAAACCTCTGGTCTGGCACAATGACGTTACTTCCTGATGAGATGAACAGGTTATTTGAAGGGTCTACATGATTCAGCTTTACCCAAATCACCTGCAAAAACAAATGTCCATCATTGCATTAGAATATTTTAAGAAAGATTGTTTTGGCGAGCACAAAAATACTATAACCAACCACTCCACAGTTTCTTATCAGAAGAGTAAAAATAGAGGCATAGTGTCATATTTGCAAACACAGAACTTCTAGGTACAAAGAACAATGAGAAATTCTGGAAGCTTTTGCTCTTGGGGACAGAGGTAACCAATCTGTGACAAAAGAATCTGTTGTGTTCTTATCAAGATAGCAGTGTTTTACCTTTTGGTATGAGAGCTTTAGGCGAAGGGGTTAATGTCACTATACACAGATTTCTCTCCTGCAGCTTGAACCAGACCCTCAACCAGAAACTATTGTAAGCATTTTTTTTTTTCCCTGAGTTGAACGAAAACTGGTTTTGCTGTATTGATGCTGAACCTGAGGTGAATCTTTAAAAAATGTTTGGTAACTGGTTCAAGAGAACCGTCCAAACACTGGTGTGGTACTACTGGTCGCATGAATTTAATTTAATCTTGTTATTTATTTTCAACGTGACCATGCTTGGTAAAGCTTTATAGGCTGCACTAGTGAATGTGGGATGCTGTTTTATGAAAACATGCGCAATGTGTAGAGACATAACATTGCTCTGGAAAACCAGCGCTGGTACAAAATGTTTTTTTTTTTTTTTTAATAAAATGCCTTTGTTACAACAATGCTTGGTGTTCTGAGGTATACGTGTTCATGTTGTGTGGATATTTGTAGCCAGTATCAGCAGCGTTTTGTTGTAATAACGTTACTTCCTCTCTCTTTTCTTTGATTATGTACATTTATAATAATAACAAAGGGGAAAATGGGCAGTCATAAAGTATGGGCCTCCACATTTTTACCTTGTGCAACTTACACTTTTCAATAAAACTTCACTAAAAATGCATACAGATAGAAAACATACTTCAGATATTCTGAGGCTCCTTACTTTAGAGAGGCAGAAATGTTTATGTCTCCCCTTTTTTTTTCTATCTCACTCCTTTACGTGCTGTATTAGCAAGCAGGTAAAAGCAGAGTTAAAAGGTACTGCAACATAAGCACCAATTTCAATTTAGACACTTTGTGTCTGCTACCCTTTTGCACATATGTACTGACTAAGAAGCTAAGTGAAGTTCTGACATTGTTGCCTTAGAAACACACTAGCCATTACATAGTGTCTCTCATGTAAAACAGATACAAAAGCATAATTACGGGATATTCAGCTGCGTACAGGACGGAGCATTCGAGGTCGACTGTGTCTCCAATGTTAACCACCCTCTCTTTGCTGATGTAAGAAATCGTCGGGTTCTGTTGGCACATACCTGGAAATACGATCAGCATTATTTCACATTTCTTGATAAACACGAAAATCCTTCATCGGCACTTAAAAGACTCGTTCTTTGAGAACAGGAATCTTATGTGCTAAGCAATATACATATAGCATGTGCTTCGCGCGCGACAAAGCTGCGCGCTGGTAACCGCGACCCTGTACACGCACGGGAGCCGGTTGATTTCTCTCTCTTCTTTTAAGCTGTGAGTATAACTGTTCAAATATAATCCTTTTGCAACCTTAGAAAAATATGAAAATTTTAAAGTTAATTTCTCGAGCGACATGTGTGTCTGTTGCGACCACGTGCCGATGGATGCCAGTCTTCTCAAAAGCGGACCTCATTTCATGCAGTGTAGCATGCAAGGATCGCTTCCCATACAAAATATATGTAGGGCAGCCCATAAAACCGGCTTGGTCTGAGGCGCTGATTTTGGTATCACATCGCTGACAATGACGGTAGAAATCCAAAAATAGCGAGACATGTCGGCCCTGAGCATGAAGAACAGAGAACAACAGAAGCTTCAGAGCGACTCTCATTCATGGCTGGAATCACCAAGCAAAAACATAAAGTGCCCAGAACAGTACAAAGACGGGACCGGCCTCAAATCTCTCACCTGTAAATAGCCCAATTTTAACCGATAAAGCCAGGCGAAAGATAAGACGCCGAATCGCACGCTAAAGCTGATGCGTATCCAAACATATGCTATATAGAGCTTTAGCAAACAGGTTTTTCTTCCGCGTTCCCTCATACATTGGACAGACTTCACGACATACAAAAGCGCCGTGGCACACACTAAAAGCCCGCTTCTAAATACCGAAGCCAAAGAAGTACCCAAGCAAAAAGAGCGATTCACGATTTGGCCGATGCTTGCCACCCGTAATAAAGAACACGCTGAACCGCGTCAAATGGCCGCAAATAGATCCGTGGTGGTCCAGCGTCGTAAAGCTCGATGCGAAACAATCATGAAAACTTCATAGTCCACGACGATGGCCAATGAACGCCGTCATATGGGCGTAGCTTGGACATAAGTGCGAAAGCCACGGTTCAATTGCAGAAGGACCACCAACGCAGCGGGGATCGGGAGGGAGGTGCGAAGTTCCATGAACTGCCAAGACCGAATAGATATGCCTGTTAAAGGGGCCGCTCGGGTTTCGTATATGCGTCAGCCGGCTGAGTTTGAATTCCAGTGTTTGATGTCATTTCTCACGCGGGTAAACATTTTCTTTCATAGGTCGTGCAGTGTTAACAATGAAATTATCTGCAGAGAGATAATTAGGGTGATCGATATCACTATGCCTAGTAGTTTGTTGTCACAGTGCTGTGGGATGAAACTGTGTATTTTTTAATTTTTTTAGTTGTTCGGGGACATATGGACACACATGTCTACAAAATCGGCCCAGGGCGGATCCGTCACCACGACGACAATCAAATAACTCGATTGACTAAAGTGGTAGGATGCTGACAATCTGATGCATACTCAAGGGGGAAGGAGACAAGGATGAAAGAGAATTTGTCTACGTCCTTGTCTCAGCTTCCTTCCCCGTTCAAGCAGCTGGGTATGTTACCAACGATTGTCGGAGTGTTCGGTGGGATAATGTTTACTTGCAGGCCGGGTTTCATGACTTCGCACTGGTATAACGTACGTGCTTTTAGTAGCACACTTCGTGTTATCACATGTATCTATCTGGGAAGTTACGCTCAAGAAGAGCTCATTGAGTGTGGATTTCGGGTGTGCCGTTCATCATGCGTGCGGTAAAACCTGAAACAAAACTGGTGTACTTAAGAAACAGGAGCGCAAATTATGTCAGGTATTAATAATAACATATCTTATCATTTACGTGCTTTATGTGAAATAAAAGATCACCCGGCACGTCACTTCCATGGAAAGGAAATAGTGCCAGACAGCCGAATGTGATAGGGGGACATTGGCTCTTAAAATAGCGATGTGGGCCTCAGACGCGGCAACGAAGCGTGCACGGAATCGGTCCTCCGTCGCTTTTCTTATGACGCAAATATATCTGTCCAAACCGCCGGCGCCACATAAAAACAAAGGCGGTTTTCAACAGCAGCGCTGACTGACACGCCCGAGTCCATTCAGCTCCGGGAATGATCTCATGCTGCCGTCGCCCGGCGTCTGGAAACGGAGGCCCCTTCTGCGACACCGTAAATACGCACATCCTGATAAAAAGGGGGGATGGGCCATTGTTCTCGGCCAATCAAAAGGTAGATGGCCGTAAGTAGTTCACTCAAGTAGTGCAAGACGCCCTTAAGCTTGCGACGCAGGTCAATGCGGCTTCTACTTTGCACTGACTGAAAATCGTTTTCTTAGCTTTCATAATCCATCAACTCACAAAGCCTTCCTGTTTAACGCCCGTCAGTAAGGGTAGAGAAGGCCCCTGAATGGCGATCGTAAAACAAAGCCTAAATGTGTTGCACAGACTGTAGTTCTTAAACGAAGGGCGTGTGCCTGTCTCAGTGTCTGCGAGTCAAGCAGACAGCACGCGTTGGCGCGCAGGTACATTTGAAACGGTTCTGAGTGAGGCCAACCATGACGCCACGAAAAGCAGGTGCAAACACTTTTCCTTCAAAACAGAACGAAAATATGCATCGCTTGCCGAGAAATTTGAATTCCTGAAGTCGTGATCACGGAGTCTGCCTTTTGCATTCACTCCGTTCTTCTCCGCACAGGATGTCGTTACGAACCAGTTGAAGGCCACAAATTTCAAAAACACAGGAGCGCATATGATCGGTTGCCACAATATAGATATGGCCGTCTGCTACGTCAAGATTTAACGACGAAATCTGACTGTCATTGTATGTGTTTTAGCAATTGAAATTCAATGAGGACGCGCAGAAATAAATTAATCTGATAACATTTATTTAATTACGTATCCAGCGTGTACCGAGTTGAGTATCTGCTAAACCGTTCAAACACAAAACGCACCTTAATCATTAAGGGTCATGACAGTAAAGCCTCTGCGGACACAGGAGGAACGAACCAAGGCTACTAGTACCACAGAAAGAAGAATGACGAGACCTAAAAGAAGTCTCTTATATGGTGAATTAGAATTAGCATAACACGAACACGCTGTCAAATCCCCGAGACAAATCACTAAGGCACATGCGGCTGAGACAACAGAGCAAGAAAAAACCGTTAAAAAAGTCGTAGTTGTACAGGTGTCTTTCGTACATACCAGAAGCGGTTACTCATCTCGTCTGACAATGAAGACCACCAAGGAAGACTCGCATGACACACCACACCCTTCTCGCCGTCATTCCTTTTGCGTAATTCACAACGTTGCGACTTCGTTTCCCGTATCGACCCGTCACCGATGTGGGGCAACCGATATGTAGGAGACTCACCCGCCGTTCTCGACGCGAACATGCATCACAACGACCACATCCCGTACATTGTTTACGAGTATCATTTGCGGGTTACGTTGAGGACGCTGTTGCATAAGAATCCCCGCGTGGAGCCACTTGTTTCTACCGGTTCGAAATTCGTGCCGAAGTATGCCTGTATCGAACCGACGATGGTAAGGTGACGGTTAGATTCAAAACGAGCCACGACGGTCTTTGTCTGTATGTGCGACGGAGGCACAAAGGCGGCCAAAAGCTGAGGTGGGGCATCATTCCTATTTCCGCTCGAAGCTGTACCTTGCGAGAAGAATCGCACAGTTGCGTGCATGCCAGACCGGCTTGATCGCCACATAAGCACTGGGACTCACCTAATGAGAGGAGCGCCATGAAGCAGACCAAGCGCGCCATTTCAAAAAAATGTCCGTTGGGATGTCTTAAGGAAACACGGTTTCACGCGGGGAACGATGGTCAACGGTCAGGTAAAAGGCCCTCCGTGTTGAACGCTGAACAAAAACACCGCACGTTGGGGTGGATGGGGGACTCCCTCTTCTCTACCACTCTTCTCCTCTCCCTCATACTCGTACGCGAAAAAACCGCGTCACGTGACACAGCGTACCTAAGTGGTCACGTGATCAGGTGAGGTCGAGGAGGAGAGGAGGAACCACCTGTCGGCCGGTGTCGCGTCGCCGCGCTACCTGAGGCCGTCCATAATGGCGGACGACTCCCCGAAACATCTGCCACGATTTTTGGTCGCTTGACTCATTTCGCTTTCGCGGTTTCGAGAATAGCTCTGCGGGAGCCGATTTCTAATGAACGACACAGATGCATTACGGGCAGGTGGAGTACTGTGGCATTAACCTGGGGCCGCGCTGATTAGTCCACATCTGTTTGCTCGGCACTGGCGGAGAAGAATGTCCGATTACAACAAGCCACGCTGGTGACGGTGGTGATGGTGGAGCCGGGTGGAGATGGCACTTAGCCATGTTAGGTGGATGATTTACCCATTTTTGTTCCGTCCTTATTATTATTTTTAAATTTGTGTGTGTCGAATGAGAGGTGTCAGATTGGAATCGATTTTGACCACTGAAACTGAACCAACCTAATTTACGATGAGCATGATGCTTGAAGTCGTTATAAACAATTTCCTCACACGCACACACACAAAGAAAACGTGTAAAAACGGGTGCCACAAGGGAAACACGAGAAACAGGCAAGATGGTGGTGGTGCTTGGTGTAGATGGCATCTCGCCAATGAGGCGACTCTGAAGCAAGGTCTGTGTTCCTTGTTTTTCTTCCGTTTCTCTTCCTTTAGAATTTTACGCTGTCTGTAAACGTCGGTGACATTGCAAAAAAAAACTTCGCAAAAAAACTTTTTGTAGAGGAAATAAGTAATTTACTATGTGTAGCGCTTCTCTATCAAGGATGCCACGGATGTGATATTCACTGCTGGTGGATATATGAGTCGCCAGCTGTGTTACGCAGAACGCCAGAGCCTGCACTACCTGTTTCAGGGCACGAATGTTCTCTATGCAGTGCAGAGGCACACGAGTTTTGGTGAACAGACTATGAGGTGAAGTGATTGTAGCTCTCGGTCCAATTCATCCGCGTAGATTGCATGCGTGCGTGCATAATCACGGATAAACCACGAATCTATTGAGTAGACTTACTATGTATTACATTAGTACCGAAGCTCAGAAGCACGCTTTGCACCTGCTAACTGCTGAGTCCATGAGAAAGCCCACATTTCATAAACGAAACCCATGTTCTCCTGGGCGCGTTTAATTCACAGCACGTACTGATGTAGCGCACGCTATACCATAGGGACGCGAATGCACGAGGAATAGCATATAATGTATCGATCGTCGCCCGTTCATGGAACTTTGGGCAGATTATGTGGCTTTGACCCTCCCCCACTCAGGGTCTGTTTCCGCTGTAGGACGTCCCATCCCTGCATGCAGGATACTCAGCTAGCGTATGCCTCTGGAGGTGTATAGAGACAATCGAGTATATTGTGGAAGGCAGTTACTGCAATATCATTCTTTTTTCAGAAAATCGGTGTAAGCAACAGTTGTCGTTCTGGAAGCAGTTATATATGTTCGTCAGTGGACGAAGAGTTGAGTTTTAGCGCTCCATGACGAACCATATTTTTCCGTGCTCTTTGTCATGGGCTGGAATGACTCATTATGACGCGTGATCAGGCCACATCAGAGGCGACCGAAGGACTGAAAATAGGAAATGGCACTTCCGCCTTTTGAGCAATGACGAACACGCTTCCTATGAGTGAATATCAGTGAATCAGTAAGGTTTATTTATTTAAGCCATTCAGCATGGGAGAGTATGACAAAAAAGCTGCTCAAGCAGCTTGACTGCAGCCGTGCCCTCCCCTACCATTTTAGCAGCAACAGCAAATACATCATCATGAAGTTCAAGTTCACAAACAACAACTTGCATAACAATGACAAAAGCGAATATAGACTACTCGAAATCTCGTGGAGTTTTTTGCCGTTTTTACTTTCTATAGATACACCTTGTCTTTGGATGTGTTTAGTAAGTTCGGAAGTATGTATTGAGCATTCTGTTTACCGTAATTTGTACTCTGGATGTGGACACAAAGCAAGCACCAGGGTGAGGAAGAACGTATGCATCAGTACTACTATTTAAAAAATAATAATAATAATTCCGAGGCAGCAGCATTAGTTGTCCTTAAGGATGTCGACTACTAACAGCACAGCCGGTACCTGTAGAGTTCAGGTAAACGGGTGGTATCTGGTTTCTGAAAAAAGTGGTACAGCTGACGAGAGGTAAGGTACGTCAGCGATAGTTCTAATCGCCCTTTTTAGAAGTATTCTACTTTTTGTTAAGTTAACTTGGCCAGTCGTTTCCCGTACAAGGTGGCAATACATTAACTGAGAATGGAACAATGGAGAATATCATGATCTTAACCCTCGGCGGTAGTAGAGATCGATACCTATTTGAAAACCATTGGCATGTGGCGTCCTACGTTAATATATCGATGAACCAAAAACCCAATATCTTTATACCAACATGTCTATCAAATAAAAAGGAAGCTATCATTTTTTATGTCTGTCGCTAAGTGCACTACGTTTTCTCACGCAAACCCAAGCGAAAATAACATTGTAGGTGGACCTGGCTATTCCACGACAGTTCTTCTGGACACTATGGGCTTTACAATATGTTTCAAATGTAGCCTCAGCCTTTATCCGCCAGACGTATTTCACTACATATTTGGTGGCAAGTTACACTGTTATTTTCCGTTGGGTTTGCGTGAGAACAAATAGTGCACTTAGCGCCAACAGTCAAATTGAATGATATTTTCTAGTGCTTAGATTTGTTGAAAATCCTATGGGAGGAGCATACTTGGACAAGCTTATCTTGTCCAAGTATGCTGCTCCCATAAGCTTTTCAGCAAATCTGAGCACTGAAAGATATCATTCTGTCTGACGGTTGGCGCTAAGTGCACTTCTTTTTTCCCACGTAAACCAAAGGGAAAATAACAGTGTAATGAAACTGACGTCACGGAGATGGGTGGGCGCACAGATACATGACTCCACTATTGAACCTGATGTCTATCAAAATGAGCACAAGATAACTCAAACACTGTTCCCGTTCTGGAAATCATTTCATGCTGATGCTGTCTGCGAAACGAGTCTTTTGCCTGCACTATATCGTCACTCGAAGGCGCAACGCGAGAGGAGAAAACCAATTGCGGAACAGCTACGAATGCGTGGGCGGAGAGGAATCGTAGGAGATAAGTTGTCACTAACTGTATTGCCCTGAGCGCCCGTTGTGTGGATGCGGTCGACTAAGCATTTTTTGAATGCTATAAGGTTCAGTAATGTAATATGCTGGCACAGGCGGAAAAGGCTCCTGATTGTCTGTCAACCCTCGACACGCAAGTTCCTACTATCCCAGATGTCACTTCCTTTTTGCTAATGTTCTTTAGAAGATGCGTTAGAGACTTTAAATTATGTTTGTGTACTCCATCTCCGCTTCGTTTTTAACCGTATTGATGGTTGCGTGGTTGCCATGTTGACGAACAGCGCAACAAATCAGTCAGTTACGTCACTGGCGATTTAAAAGCCGGGGCTGTCAGCATTCCACACAAGCAACGTCCCGTAGCACGTGAGTCGTGGGAGCGCAGCTCAATCAATAACACGTGGGAGGGAATTACCAATCACGCAGATGGGGATCCCACAAACAGTGGGGCGATAGACTCACGCACGCGGTCGATCTAGCGTTGCAACAACGTAATACGAAGGCCTGTACTCAGACTCAGACATCACGGCTCCGATCGTTTGAAACTTTATGCGATATCTTATTCGAGTATAGTGCGTGGTTAATGAACCGTGCAACGTGCTTTGATGTGTCATGCATCAGACATGTAACTTTCACAGAAAAGAAAATAATCATTAAGAATACATTAAAGATGAAAGGAAAAATATTGTGGACACCTGCACGGCAACTACACTGTTATTTTCTCTTGGGTTTGCTTGGGAAAAAGTAGTGCACTTAGCGCCAACCGTCAAACAGAATGATACCTTCCAGTGCTTAGATTTGTTGAAAACCCTATGGGAGCAGCATAATTGGGCGAGATAAGCTTGTCCAAGTATGTTCCTCCCATAAGGTTTCCAACAAATCTCAGCACTGGAAGATAGCATTCTGTTTGACGGTTGGCGTTAAGTGCACTACTTTTTTCCACTGAAAACCAATGGAAATAACAGTATAGGGACTCTCAGCACATTTCAAAGTCGTGTCTCGGTGAGAGTGTGCTGGCGCACAGATAAAACGATTATGATGCACCAAACGACTGGAAGTAAGCGTACTGTGCTGTTTGGGAGTGAGCGCGCCTGAGTTCAGAAGTTGGCTAATTTTCGTTCAGAAATTAGAATGACATGATGATACATGCGATATTCCATATAACACAATCACACATATATTATTTCTTCTATTGCACTGTTTCGTCTTTTTGCTTTTCTTCCCAAGCATGCCTGCTGTTCTTCTTTGCCGTGCCAACGTATTTTGAAGAACTGAAGCATACATCCATTCTTGGTTCGTTTCTGGGTCAAGTTAGACGTCTGAGAAAGCATTCTCATTGATCTTCCCGATGACCGTTGTTTCGGAGCAACACTACAAATTTCATGCTGTCGTGAAATCCTACGGCCAGCGCTTTTGAACTTCGCATGATCTCTCCCGCGATAGCTTCCCTGCTACTCGAGACACCATTTCGAGGCCCCACTGTCGTCAGGCCATTATACGTCGCTAAATGTAGAGCGTTCTGTTTTGCTTCATTTACATTCGTCACCTGTCATGTGTGACTCATACAGAACTAGTGACCAAGTGAAAGTTTACGACCCCTTCTTGTCAGATGTAGCCTTTTTGCCACTTTGAAAGCTCCTATCGAACAGCACCAAATAAATATCATATATCATGTGATCAGTATGAGTCTTCAGTATGTTTGCTGTGCACCGCCAACAATAGCTGGGGCTTCGTGTTGTTCTTGCCGAAGCAGTACATTCGCGGCTGGTGCTGAGAATTCGCATTGCTTGCCATACTTGAAGGAAGGCTAAGCTGTCACGGAGAGCCTGAGAAGGCAGCGCGCTCAGTCCCTCGCTGTTTGACATTGTCACGAATGGTGCGGCAAAAAGAACGGGAACATATTCATGTACGCGGATGACGTATGTATATGCACTTTGGGCAAATCCCGATCGACCGTACAAAACATAACAGCGCTCGCCTGGCGCCCCCGCCACCTACGCCTACACCGCCACCTACACCCAGGATGATGCAGAATGCCTCCAGTTTGGAAGAAGCCGATATTTAGCACAGGACGTGTGTTTGTCCCCTTGAACGTATTCCGCCATGTATACCTCTTTGCATGGTACATAATGAAAGCTCACTAATTAACTTGAAATCGCATTTACGAGAAAGAAGAAAAAGGAGATGTCTGTCTCACTGTGGCTTCGTGCTGCTCTTCGCGTCAGTATCATAAACCTTGTGCGAACGCTCTGCGAGCGTGTATAGCAACAGGTCCTCTCACACCAGTGCTTACTTTAGTCCTAACATGTTTTCCTGACTTTTTTTTTTTCGTTTTTCCTACATTATGTATCATGCCACCACCACCCCCTATACTTGCCTTGTTAAAGGCGGGTCGCACTCTAACAAGAAGCGTCCGCTCTGTTTGCGGCTGCAAGGTCTGTAGCTGCATGGTCTAGAATGCTGTTCAGCGATGTATCGGTGTTGTCAGCAGACAATAAAGACGAAGTCACTGGCTGGCGCTTGGGCACGTGGACGTGCTCTGATCGCTCCTGGCCTCTCTTGGAACCGTTCCACGATACATGGTGTCAGAAGTGCTTCAAAGAACATGACAGACATTCCCCCTCCAGAAGCCCTGTGTTTGTCCACTGAGGCCGCCGACAATTGGAAGCGTTTCAGGCAACGAATTGAGCTCTACTTCATTGCCACAGAGTCGAAAGACGGTAGGTCGAATCAGCAGAAGGTAGCGCTATTTCTGCATCTGGCCGTGCAAGAAGCGATAGATGTCTTTAACACATTCCATTTGACCGATGCTGACAAAGAAAACTATGACCTCATTGTGACGAAGTTTGAAGACTACTGCC
>JARGYV010083160.1:0-34676 GCA_029532675.1 Ornithodoros moubata
CTGTTCTTTGGGATGCACACAATAAAAACAGAATATCGCGCGCAATTCGATGTGAACCAACCGCAGTTTAGAATGATGTAGTTCATTTCTGTGATTTGGTTGAAACGGTAAGCCTTCGTATACGAGGATAATGCGACAAAAAGTCTGCTGTTTCCCACGGATAAGCAAACAGAACGGTATCATTAGGAATGAACATTGGTTGGAATAGAGTGTTTCACAGTGATCCCAACGTTATCCGGGGTCTGGATCATGTATCGTGACAGAAGCATTATTACCGTCTTTAATTTCAATAGAAGTCCGCATCGAGCAAGTACCCCAAGCAACCAGCAAGTAAGCAACCACATAACGAGAATGTATCGTGCGAATCAGGATATATTTTCTCTTCTGAGCCTAGACACGTTTTGAAGAAGAAGTGTTCATTGTGCATCCCGCAAGAAAACGAAGAGGTTGAGAAAAGAGACCCGAGCTCTTCAGCACGTGCAGCACCTAGTGTTCGATTTAGTCGCAGTACTTGGCTGACAGGTTGTGAGGCGCCCGCGATGCTACATTGCTGTCTCTAGGTAAAGTAAGCGGAATTGAGGTAAGTTCTTTGGCGCATTTTCTACTCACATTCTACTATGCTCAGGCTCTGGGCGAAGCCGGTCTTCGAGGGATGCCGGTCGAGCTATGACTCAGTAATTTTGTTCTGTCCAGATGGTGGACCTAGCATTCAGACCCCTGGAAGCTGATGAGTGTCGGATGCGATGGAAGATTTCAATGTAATACAGGGGTTCCTTTTTCGTTTTTTTCAGTACAATGTTGCCAGTGGACGGGCAGACAGTCTTACTGGTGCTGACGATTCTGGGATGTGCCTCTCATATTTCCTGCAAACGGAGAAAACTTAAAGATGGTGAGCGACTTTCGTATCGAGGTGTAGTAAACGAGATGTAGTTAACAGCTGAGACTGTTAGAACGGAACGTGTAGAACGGAACATAGCTACAGCAACTCTGTGTATAGAGGCCACTTGTCAGTGGCCTGTCTCGATTAGTGTGAACGTAGGAGTATCGGTTCGTGGATAGCGCAACTTTACTGATGTCACTATTGCGTTCATATCCACAGTAATAGTCAAGTTGTTCAAGCCGTAGTCTTAAGGCGACATTATACCCATGTCTCATTTCTGTCTCAGCCCACCCGCAGATGTTCGCTTTCAAACGGAATTTGATGTGCTCAACTTTAACAATCTAGCTTCATTACATACAGCGAGTGCATACCCTAGCAGCACAATGTACTGAAAGTCGGGTGCAATAGGGGTGCTCGTCAGGTGTCTTATCTGCCTCTTACGTGCTGCAAGCTACAAAAGCAATCTTGGGCAATCCGTCCACCCCTAATGCACTCGACTTTCAGTACATTGTGCTACTAGGGTACTTGGTTACATTCTTCTGTGGTGTGTCCGCACACTGACGCACGTACGGGCGTAGGGGACGTGCGAGGGGTCTGGGTTTTCTTTTTATCATTTCATGCATGAGCTCAACACACAGCACAGCGTGCCTTCAGCCCCATCGAAAAAATTGCAGCACCAATCCGCCTCTCTCGCGCAGGCCCTAAATGAAATGTTTTCTTGTACGAAATTTAGATATTTTGTTGAGTGCTTAATTTTGCAGTCTTCTTTACCGATGTACGGAATATGTGCTGCGCTTTGTCAGTCAGAATCTGTGTCTGTTTCCAGAGCTGCTATGGCATATCCATATCAGACTAAAAACGTGGGTGTTAAAATCCAGGGCGATAGATGAGGCTTGATACAGTTGTTTGTGCGAGTGTGTGCGTTGCTGGAAAACAATATACGAGAGAAGGTGACAGTGAACGTCGTTCACTTATAACGTGTCATTGTAACCCGATGACAGGGATGTCGCTGCGTTCTAATCGGTAGCATTTGACAGGCAATCAAAGGGCAACGTGGCGGCATAGGTTTCATCATCGCATGTAATTTGTAGCGTTTGCTCTCGAGCGTCGCAGTGCTTGTATCCGTTATTGCTATAAGTCAACTAAGTGCTTGCTGTTCTCCCAGTTCCAGAGCAGTGCCAACGTGGTGGAATACGAGTATCTGAATGTAAATCTGCCTTTCACACGGACGTCGAGATGATGCAGCTTGCCGCTAGGAATGCGAGAAATGCAAAGACCTCCCAGCACATGGAGCAGACTAATTGCACGTGAGTGTTTCTTTCTGCATATTGCTGTACTTCCTGAAACAGGGTATGACTGACTCACGTATGAACCAAGTTTATCTCTTCACTAATTTATTCGAAAATCCGCTCATTTGGCAGCCATATTAAGTGCAAGTTGAATTGTAACAAGCATGGTCCGCTTGCTTCAAAGGTTATATTCCAAGTTGGAGTGTTGCCTCGTGACTGAGTACGGCGTCCTCGGCTGCACAGATAAACACATTATCCAGAAAGCCATCACTAATGCAATCAACAACTATCCCGGTTATGACAACTGTCCACGCGGACTCTGTGATCCGGCCGCGATCAACGGCAGCGTTAAGATCATGCGTGACATGGATGAAAATCTCCACGGGCGCGAGGCAGTCTCTTCGCTGAAGAACCTCGATCTATCGGGAAGGAAAGTGAAGCGGGAAATAGACGAGGAGATACAACAAGGCAGTGCCTCGAAGACTCGGAGGACCTTCGTAGAGGAGCACCTGAGGAGCAGCAAACATAAGAAAAACAGGAAAGGGAAGAAAGGTCACAAGAAGGTCAAGAAGGTAGAAACCAAGCCAACCGGTCTCCCTGAAGCGGCTTCTGTAGAGAATGACTCAAGTAACAGGACTGATGTAACCTCCGGGGACGGGGTCCAGAAACTACCTACGTCAGAGGAAGTAACACCATCTGTCGTTAACAGAGCGGCAAACGAAGTGACGACTGTAGAGCTCGAAGGAAAACACACGGTGCCTGCGATACGCATCGAAGTCAAGAAAAAAGCAGTTTCTTCTGACGGTGGAAAAAAGAAATCGCACCGGCGTAAGAAGCATAGGAAATCCAAATCGAAACCTACCACGGCATCACCTTTGCACGACGCTTCGCCAAACGTGTCCAATGATGTTAGCGTGTTTCCACCTTCAGTGTCCACTGATGGCACTAAGGCAGGAAAGGCTGGCATTGCTCAAATTATAGAACATTCGAAAAACTCACAGGCAAGTGATGGAACGTCTGAGAAAGCCGACCAAGGAACAACTTTGGATACGAGGATGTTAGCGGAAAATGCTACAGCGCAGTCTCAGGAAGGTGTACATGCAAGTGCCTTTGGTGAAAAACGCGCAGATGCAGAGGAGACGTCTGTATCAAGTGCATCAACTGACGTGTCTAGTGTAACTGGAAGCTCTTTCGACAATACGAGCTCAGCCAATGCGAAAAGGAACTTTGAGGAAGTCTCTCCGTCAAATGCGAATGAAACGACCAAGCCCGAGATGACTGAACCTACGAGTAACCCACAGTTGACAGAGGAAGCTACGGGTACAGGAGCCTCGGTCATAGGGAAATCGACAGGCCAGCACACACAGGCCCAAAACACAGTAAAATTCGAGAAAGAAAGCACTGATGGGGGTACGGTGGTTCCCGAGGAAGTATCCAATCCTGACAAGTCAGCTCTAAGTGGGTCAGAATCGCCAATCAAGGCCGCAAATGTCAGTGCCACAGAACCGGACCCGAAATTAAATACGGACTTGCTTCCGCCCAAAGAGAGGAAGTTGGAAAATACAGAAAAAACAGAGGGAGAGGCGAGTGGCGCACCGACATCAGACGTTAAAAATGAAGCCACTAGCAAGGCTGAGATAAAGGGCGACGAGAATATATCGGTGGTGACTGAAGCTGGTTTGCCCGGGACTGTCCCTGATTTGCCCTCATTCCAAGAAGACAAGTCTGCGAATCAGTCTGTGCTCAACAAGGAGCCTCGACGAAATGTAGAAGTTTCGGTTCCATCAAATGCATCTAAAGAAGATGCAAGCCAACCGGAAAATATCGAAAGCACCTTACCAGTTTCCGATAATGTCACGCTGGCTGAGAAGCCGTCGGAGATCGTGGGAGTTACCGAAAGCACTGTATCGGTCGCGAGGCATGGAACCGAGAACGGAATCACTGAGGGAATCTCTAGTGGGGCAGTAAATGAAAGTAAAGGTTCGCAGCCCACTCTGGACTTTTCGGGCGACAGAGATCAAGACTCTTCTTCAGGGAGTGGACGATTGCCTGGGAACCTTTCATCGAGCATCAGCATTTCAGTGCGCAAGCCGGGAGAGCGCCAAGCGTACGAAGACAAATTTATTGGTATTCGAGGAAAATCGGGCATGCCTTTAGGAAAGATCGAACCAGGTGTGGTTAAAATTTCGGCCAATGTTCCCGGCAAGGAGAAACCTGCCATGGACATCAAAAGTCCAAGCGAAAACGTGACCGGCCCACTTATTCAGGTTAAAGGACACTCTCGAGGAAGCATTCAGAGACAAGTAATTCGTTCATACGAAACCAGAGGTATAGGTGCTGACCCCAGGGTAGATTCCTCTCTTGTTGACGAACTGATGGAACAGTTCGGAGACAGCGGGTCGGAATACCCCGTGAGGAGCTACCCGAGAGAACCGCGACGGAGGCGACCGGGCAGATTCCGGCAGGACGCAAAAATTAGGCGTAGGCAGTCAGATGGTGATGAACCCTTCGAGACCGACACCACCAGGGACCCGTTCCAAGACTTGCCGAATCAGGAGCCGGCACCAGAGACCCCATCTCATTTTAAAGGGGAGAGAGATGGGAAGGATGTTCTGGGCGGAAAGTTGGCTGCTCGCCACAGGAAACTTCGACACCGTGATATGGAAAATGACTACATTTACGAAGGAGCGCTTCGATGGAAACTTCTCGAAGAACTCGACAGTATCCTGGACCCAAGAAGTGGACAGAATGAACAAACAAGTAGTAAGAGGCAAGTTTCTGGTGGAACCAGTGACGATGACATGGACGAGTGGCGACGACGAGTAGCGCCGTTAAAAGTTCAGATGGAGATGCAATCTGGTGAGAACCTTGTAGGGCCCAAAGGAAATGCCTATGCTGGTAACATGGAGGACAACGATCGCATGAACTACAGGAAGTACAGAAGACAGGGCCCCCTTGTAGGGCAAGGTTACGACACTGTTGAGAGACCCATCGTCAAGGATCCGCTAATACACCAGCCAAAGAAACGTTTCTGGATTGAACGCCAGCAAGATGATGGAACTAGCGACCTGGCTACCGGATCGGAAAGTACTTTGGGTAACAGCGTCGCCCCTGCTTCTCCAGAAGCTGGGGCGCCCCAGCTAGTACAAACCAACAATAGCACCATGCAGGGCAAGGAGCCACAGCTGCCACCTGTGGGGGCGAGTCCATCCGGAAATATGACTGCCGTTGAGCAGTATTCCGTGGTACCTTCCGCTAGCAACTACAGTGCTCTAAACACTTCGGGAATCAGCGCCGCACCCAGCCAAGGATTCTCCGTCATGCTTTCAAGACAAGATTCTTACATGAGCGGTGGTGTGCCGGGTAGAAGAGCTGCAAGGGCAAGACGACTACGTGGAGGAAAGAAAGCCAGGAAGCTGAAAGACACTGAGGGGCTCAAGATTCTTCGAAGTGACGAAATGTCTGCTGACGAAGAAGACGACGACGATGATGACGGAGATGATGACGATGACGACGACGAAGAAGAGGAGGATAAGGAATCGGGACCAAAGAAGGTGACGATACAGGCTGTTACGGCTAAAGGTGGCCAAGTGGGTAGGGTGGACGCAGCGGAGAGACCAATGATGAGTTTTGGGGAACGAATGCACACGGAGCCGACGAGAAGCATCGAGGCTAAGAAAGACATTAAGTCCACCGGAAACATCGTCGGCAACTCCGGTAATTTTTTTTTTTCTGAAACACAGCAGTACTAGAACACAGTGCAGAAAGTGATTTATTTTTTCCTCAGCAGAGTCCCCAGATTGTGTACCAGACACGTTGCGAGCTCATACCGATTACTGCCGTGGCATTTATACAAAGCACCAAATGTCGATTGAAGAAGCAAAGAAGTTGCCTTCGAAAAAGACGATGGCCTGCTAGTGAGTTAAAATGTCTACCAAACTGCCAGCGACTCGTTGGTTCGAGAGTTCTCACACTTTTTGGGTTTTTACAGCAAACTGGAATCCATCAAGAGCTGTCTGTCTGCTGGAAGTTACTTCTCAAAGTGCATCGGGTCCAACAACAACGAGTTCCAGGATCTTCAAGGCTCCGTGATGAGCCAGATACGGGACTTGCGATGTAGTGCATGTGCGGCCTACAGTTCGGCAGTTACGAGTCTTTTAGCTGCGGCAGCGGTTTACATGCTAGGCAGAAACTTTTGAAAGCAAAGGGGCTGAAGCAGGACTGGTCAAATTTGTAAATATAGAAAGGAAGAGCAATAAAACTGTTCAGCATCCCCTGTGTCGATTAACTCCAATTTAATATCACATTCTCGACATCGTGCCAAGACTAGGCCGCTCAGGCAGCGGTGAGGGGTGTCGTTCCAGGGTGTCCAGTGGTCATGGAACAAGGAACTATGGCCCCGCGTGAGACGAAGTCAGGTAAGCAAAGTCCATGAAAGTGGCTGGTGGAGGTCGCTCAAAAGATGACTGTCGCTAAATTAACTTAACACTGTTGTTGAGGCTACCATCAGAGGTGGTGGTGTCTTTTACTGTTGACCGCAGTCGCTAGGTACGGAAAACGTCACGACTGGTTGGTTGGTGGTAGGGGTTAAGAGAGGTCGCGACTGAAACGGAGGAGTGGGAGCAGCGCGCCCTGGGCCGACTTGGACAGAATTGTGCCGCCTCTTGTGAACTCCCAGTCACGCACATGACCAGAATATCGTTCACGGATGTGATTGCGAAAAACGGTAGATTCCCACCTTTCTGTGCATTTATGCAGCTATACTAAGCGACACAAAAAGGCGTAGGCCCACCGTTTTTGACGTAACCTGTGCGTCAACCGTAGCATCTTGACTGATGATCGGTATATGCCATGTTGTGCAGTGGAGTTCTGTTTTAAGGGTGTACCACCACGTCACAGAGCATTCCAGAGCTGTATAACCCAGTTGAGGACCAATCGCCATTCCTCCGATTTGTCGAAAACTGCAGGTAAACGATTCTGCGAATGTGCATAGAGTCGTGTTATGCGGTGAAGTTATGTTTTCAGAGTGTAGCGAAGTAGGTAACACACTTTTACAACACAACTTCACCCCATAACACGGTGATGTACAATCGCTATTCTGAATGATACCTTTCAGAGACGCCATTTGCAGAAAACAGTAGGCGTACGCTATTCCTGTGACACTTTTGCAATGTATAAGTGTCACAGAAATGACGCATGCCCACCCTTTTCATTCGGATATCACTGTGGACATCAGCCTTGAAATACAGATTGGGTCTCGTGTCATCGCTGCAGTGTGAGGCGTATCCCACTGAGTGGAACTTCAGGCCTTGGCTCCTGGGGCTGTCTTGGGGTCTCCTGTAGTCGAAACTGACAGAGACTCACTGCGGAGCACGTACAGAAAGCTGTCACTCCCGTGAAGCATAGGACAACCTCCTCTACTTATCTGGCAGCAGGCGGGATCGCGTGCAAGCAAGAATTACCCCCCTGCCGCTTGCTGAGAGCATCGAATCGTTGGCCTGACAGGCCCGCGCTCATGCCCAGTTGTCATTCATGAACTTCCCTCCGTTCTCTGTTCTTCTTTACCCGTTTAGGTTGTGCGATTTTGGTTCTATATTAAACGTTATCCTCACAGGGTGATAACCAGGGTGATCGTTTCGGCACACAGTTGAGCGAAGGATATCAATTGCACTGAACAAGAATTGCATCCCACCATGCGATCAGGTGACATAAGAAACTAAAGCATTATCGCATAACACGTTGTGAACCCAGCCTACACTGTACTATTGTACCGTTTGTCCGATTTGTCGAACACAATAGGCACATGTCTGTACGTAATAAATATGAATGCCACAAAATCGGCGTACGGCTCCCGCTTCAAGAATTGCGTCAGCTGACCCTCATTATTGCTAATGGCGATTAGTTCAAAGCCTTCTATGCGGTGAATAATCATGCTGGAAAACTGGACTTGAGCTTTAGGGAAGGTGACTGAGTACAACCACCACATTACTGTCACTACGCTCTCGGAACGGCGATTAACTTCAGCATCAATGGAACAAAGCTCACCGGACACAACATATGTCTCACTCACCTAATGAACAAAAAAGACAAAACGGAAAAAGGAAAGAAAAGAGTACACTTTAAAAACGAAACTTCACTGCATAACACGGTGCAAACCAATCTTCAATCGGAGTGATATCGTTCTCGCACAGGATTCGTCAAACACGGTGGGCGTACGCCTTTTTGTGCCACTTACGCAGTTATGCTAAGTGACACAAGAAGGCGTACGCCCTGTGCAGTGGAAAATATCATTGTGGTTGACGGTTGGCGCCGAACGCACTACTTTTTCTCACGCGAACCAAAGGTGCAATCACAGTGTACGTGTCAGGGCTGTGTTGTACACACTCTAAAAACAGAACTTCACCGCATAACACGACGATGACCAACCGCCGTTCCGAATGATACCTTCCAGCGACGCCACTTGCTGACAACCGTGGGCGCCCACCGTATTCAGCAAATAGGTTCAGTAAAAGATATTCGGAATAGCGATTGGTCATCGCCGTGTTATGCGGTGTAGTTCTGTTTTTAGAGTGTAGGAATACGATGCTTGATGCCTGTTATTTTCCCAATTATTATGCTGCTGGCAACGCAATTACGTATGCGATTCATACGATAAGTGTCGCTGCCCTGAAACAAAATCCCTGGACAGGCGGCGGAGTAAGCGAAGCAGTTTGCTATCTCCAGATGTCGATGTATGAGAAGCTCATATTGTTCATGAGAATAGAGTCCCAGGGAAATAAATGACATCAAAACCTTAACAACGGTGACGATGTACAATTTGCTAGCACCGCATTACGTGTCGAAGACTTGTTGTAAAAGGCATGCATGTGCCACAAGCATTTCCAAATCCGTAGAAACAACACGATACAAGTCTTCGACGCGACTCTCAACATCACCAAACGCAATACGACGGATATATATATATATTTTTTTTTCGTAAAGCTTGAACTTCTTATTTTGGCTTAACTTGGTGTGGTGGATCGACGACAGAAGTCGGTACAGATCATTGGCAGGAGCCAGGATCACATGACTTCGGCACGCGCAGCTGCACGAGCCTGAACGCAGTCCAGTGTGCCAACTCGCGTGCTGTGCGCAGGTCTGCCAATTCGAAAAAGAATACCGCTCGCTTTTGTATGGCCGGCGCTTCGTTGAAGACCTCCGCCGTCCACCAAGTCTGAGCGCAGCTCTCGAGGAAGCACCAAGACCATCCTCGAAGCGCAGTCGCTGCAACTGCGCACTTAACGACGAGAAAACATCAATCGAGGAAAGGTGAGCACACCTGCCTTGTTTACGGTTGCATAGCTCTATCCAGGAATACCTTCGTATGAAGGAGCTAGTTGTTCTTAGCCAGGGCCAACTTAAACGCTTCGAGTAAGACTGGCTTGCTGAAAAGTACGTGCAGTACTGAAGGCGTTGGACAGAATATCCCCCCCCGTTCAAAGAGATGACGCCAGTTACACTAGTAATGAAGTCTGGTGTTATTAGTGTCTTTAGTCTAGTCTTAAGTCTACACTAGTTTTATTTAGTGTCTTTGCTCTGAAATGTCTTTACCGGATGTAATTGCCCAGCGACCTTATGTCTCGCATTCATGATCTCGTGAGAGCCTCTGCTCTGACACTTTTCTTGCAGGGTTGTTTACCGTCCGGCCTGCCTATGTTTCAACAATGAGACAGTTACTTGTGTCATATGTAGCTCTGTGGCTCATTGCCTATGCGGGGAAAAGTTACGCCACTTCGCGGAAAAGAGGTTTGCGCTTTTTTTTTTTCGAATCTAGGAACAGCTGTCGACGTCCCTTCTTATTCCGCTTAATTGTCTCAGTATCTTCAGCGAGGCATGCCAAGGATGATGCTGACAAGTGTGACTTGACCAAGCTGAATGAGGCCCGTACGGAGTGCGAGAAGGTATTCGCGGATGTCATTGCGTCAGCGCCTGAAAATAACAGCCTAAAATGCAGGTATGGTCTTCTGTTAGTTTACGCATTTCGTGTAGCTGTGAAGTATGGGGTGCTGCTATGTACAAAGAGGACAGTCGTTTAGGACACGTTCCGGGATCAGTCCTCACTCTGTGTTCAACTGCCAACATACTCGTGCAATACAGAAGAGAAGCAAACAGGTTATGGAGGCTTCCTTAACGAAGCGTATAACTTACGACTTTTTCTTTTTAATTCTTAGCTTTAGTAGTTACCTTTCATGACCTGAGTTTCCCAATACTGAACACCTCACGCAAGTCCTTATTAACTTCGCATTCGAATACCGTCTAATCCGATATGCAGATCCGCTGCTTTTTTTTTTTTCTCATTTTTGCTGACGTAGCAGCTGTTTTGATGATGATTGGTTGTTTAATGGCACAAAAGCAACTACGGCCATAGAGCAGCGGCTGCTTTGCCTTTTCTTATTGTGTGTTCCTTGCACAAAAGCAATAGCATCCTGTTACTTGTACATCTATTTGAGCCGATGACCTTAAGTGCATAGGGAGTGCTTGCTTTTATTATGCAGAGAACTAGCGGCATGCTAGTTCTCTAAAGTTGCACATAGTCTTATACGTGCTTCAGCATGGGTACCGACTGAGAGGCCATAGTACTGAGCATTGCGTCATGAAAGTAGGATTGGGCGCAGCCATTTCATGTTTTCATTTCTTCCTTCGCTTTAGCTACTTCAAAACTTATCGTCGGTGTGTGCATACTGCTCTAGTGACTTCAAACTGCGACGCAGCGCAGGAAACTGCTGACAGGGAAGTAGCAAAGATAGAGCAGAACAGGTTGGCAGCTAATTTATCCTGCGATCGAGGTGAGTGAAATGCTCCGCACTGAGTGAGTGACGGTGATCGAGCGACCTTGTTCCAGAAGAAAAGTCCTGTAGGAAGTCGACGTTTGAGCAAGGCCGAAACGAATGTGAATTCATCCTGGATACAGACTCTAAGCACATCACCGAGGAAAGCGACAGAGCTTGTCAGTGAGTAGATCACATAAGACTTCTTCGTGACTCTGGCACTACCCCTCTAGAATCTCCCACAGTTAGAAGTGCAAAATAGGCGAGTCTGTGTATAGAGAAATTAACACGAAACACATGACACGGTGAGGGCAAATCACCATTTAGATTGACATCGTTGACTCACACGATCGCCGTTTTTGAAGTATAAGGTACGCGAATGATATCCTCCTGAATGGCCATTGGTTGTCGCGCTGTTATGCGGTCACGCCATGGCGTTTGCGTGAAATATACTCTCATTGACGGTGCGCATTGAATATGCATTACAACTGTTATGCTGTCTTCGTTGCCCCAGACTCCTGCGGTCGTACGTCGAGTGTGTGAAGAAAGTCATGAAACTGACAAACTGTCCACAAAAGGAAGCCGCCAGAGAAAAGGAAGAGGCGCGCATGCGAAAAAATATCGACAAGTTCAACGTGTCCTGCAGTGACGTGAAAGGTAAGCTCCTCACGATGCCATTTCCCTTTGGGGTTGCGTGGGAAAAAGTAGAGCGCTCGGCGCCAACCGCCAAGCGGAATGATATTTTCCACTGCTTAAGATTTGTTTAAAATCGTGTGAGGGGAGCCTACGGGAGCCACATACCATGGATCATGTAGGCTTTTCTGCCAGCTGTTTTTGCCAAATGAAGCTGCAAAGTTTGCTATTTTTCGAAATATGGTTATTCCCAGCAGGGCTTTTGTGTTTTCTATCTTTTGCAGCTATTTTACGAATCCTTCCTAGGAATCGTTTGGTGCTGCTCTGGCAGGCATAACAGCAGCCCGTGTTGCGCGTTTTAGCACTTAATATGCGCGCACCCTTGGAGTAGCTCATCTTTCTCCCTCCCCTAGTTTGTTTGTTGCATTTGACTAGATAATACACTCACGCTGTTTTTCGTCCTTTGCTATCATAAGATTATTATTAAGGAATATATTTAAGATATTATTAAGGATTATATTTTAGGAAGCACTAATATGATGTATGCCACAGCGTTTAGTAATAATAATAAAAAAGAAATACAACCGAAGACTATGTAAGAACTTGCCTGCATCGAGAACCCTGACTGCAAGAGGGCCAAATCGTTGACGAGCGATTTGGTCCTTTGGCAGTGAGAGTGAGCTCCCCCTATTGCCTCTGCTTATGGCACCGGCACTGATTTCAAAGACATGTAGACCCTCACGGCTATGGTTTCGCTTGTGTACTCTGTGCATGGTGATTGCTTTTCCACTGCGTACAACGATAGCGGTCAACGACCTAATGGGTGACCCACTGACTGCTTTTGACGTATCAGGTGTGTGACCCTTGTCATTAGGCATGGTGATTTGGTCTGTTATTCCTTAGGTAACTGAGTTTACGCGGTCCACATTTGGCGACTGCCGGCAAACGACTAAATCTGCAATCAACATTATCGTGTTATTGATGGCGCGAGCATACACTGACAGTTTGAGAGCGCTTTCAATGACCTTGAATGACCTTGTCGCAGATCACATATCTGTGTCACCGCTCATTGCCAACCAAGTGACTCATCGGTGCAGGAAGAACGCGGCCATGCAGAAGTTCTTTCTCTGCGGCATTACCTTCCACTACATGACAGAGAAGAATCACTCGGCTCCTGCCCTTGAACCACGAGCTCTGTGCCAGTAAGTAAAAAGCTCCCGAGTCATTATATAATGTGTCAGTATACTCTAAAAGCACAAAATGGGGCAAAGAGTTAACGCGGACGAGAATCAAGTGACGTGAAGACCCCATAAGAATGTGACTAGCATATTATAAAGCATCCCCTAGTGGGGATCACCCGCTCCATTATCCTCAGTTACAACTGAACTGAACTGAACTGTCTCTGGCGTCCATTGCCTGTGGACTTCCGGAAAGCCCTGACGATGTCAATCTGTTTGTAGGGCTCTAGAAGAGTACCGGAAGTGCTCGTCGGACGCCCTCGCAAGCGCTCATTGCAGTGAAGATAAAACACTGAAGGAACACATCAACTATTTCTCCGGGGGTGCAATTGAAGAACATACAGTAGGTTGCCAGGGTGACCGCCTTGTCATATCTCGGAAACAGGTGGCTGACATTGCACAAAGTAAATATGTGGTTTTACCTTTTTCTACTTTGCTTCTTGCGGCCTACATTGCGAATTACCTTAAATGCCAGTATGATAAGGGGATACCGATGAACATAACGAGTTCGACAAAATTTCACACCCTTTATTTGTGCCATATGCTCGCGTGAGTATACTGAACTTTATTTGATCTTTAATTCTCACTATTTTTTTTATTGTCAACATCTTTGAACGGCAACTTAAGAAGACATTTCATTTATAATCCAACCGAGTTACCGGTGTTACACAAATATTTGCTCTCAGTGCTAATTAACAAGTGCAAAGGAGGGTACTAATGCGCAATAACCCACACCAGTATAGTGACTACCAATACAAATTGTTTGTTCTACGCGATTGCTGATTCATCTTTCATTTTTGTTAGACAACACGGGAAAGCAAGTGCTATCGGGGCTGGCAATGCAGATGCCATGCGATAAGCGCAAAGCACTTTTGGAGTTTTTTTCCTGTGGCTTGGAGTTCAACCGAAAAGTGCGAAGAGGACACAACAGGATAACCCGAGCCAAGAAAGCGTTCTCCCGGAAGAGAGGGAAGCGAACAGGAAAGAAACGGCAGAAACCCATCGAGATGCCAAAAGGTGCTCTGAGGAGACCGCTGCTACAACCCAACCCAAACACCACCGTACTGTGCAGGTACCTCTGCGTTCATCACGCGTCCAAGTATTGCTTATAACGCATATATCATAGACTGTGGTTGACCAGTTTGTAGCAGCCTGCTTAGTGTCGCTCGGTCTGCGAAGCTGCTTTGTACATTTTGACGCTGACATTTACAGCTGTTGTGATCTGCTATGACCGATTCTTCAAGTAGGCCTCTCAGGGTTCTTTCGCCTTTACGGTGCAGCAGGGCGATGTTTCTTGTAAGCAGTTAACGTGGGATCTGTTCTTGTGGTTTAGCCCAGACTGGAGCAGTGTTATCTGCTAGAAACCTGCGTTTGGGTTCTATAGTGTACCGTGTAACCAGATTCATGTCTGAATTCCCTAGCGCTTTTGCATCGTAGAGATCGAACCAGGGGTAGCAGCAGAGCCCTTGCCAATCAACATCTGCGTATTTCCTCTCATGAATGTTGGAGGAGACAAATCATGCTTAGAGTGACTCTTGTATTACCGTCTTTGCATCGCCTCCGGCTTAGCATGTTCATATCCGGCAAATACTCCCTTAATTGTCTTAACTCGCGTGCTGGGAACTACTTTTCCAAATGACTGCCGTCAGTGGGCGGTCGACCGTGCGCTCAGCGATGAGGGCGTAGTCTGCAAAGTTTTGCATGGCTCATGCAGCTGGATCAAGACCTTGGATCTGTGCACAGATAATACAGCTTACAGATAAGTTACATTATTGATTGTTCGTTGTGTGTGTGTGTATGTGTGTGTACTGAAAAAAAAAAACACAAAAAAAGACAATCTCTGACCGCCTCTATCTTAACTGCCTGTATGCAAATTGCGACGAGGCTACATTTATGAACAGTCAGACAATTAGCGTGTTATGCGATGAGAGGTTACATCCAAAACATTCAGAAACGGCTGTGCCCTGCTACCGAGGTCGTGGTGCAAGTCTCTCCGTGTTCCTTACTTGCAGGTGCAAGTACAGTGGCTTATTTTCTAGCGCGTTGCACCTCCACATATCGTTAGAGTTCGTGCCACACGGTTTGGCTTCATGGTTCTGTATATATTTAACGCTGAATTTCACAGTAAGAAACGCAGTGAAGTTCTGCTACGGCACCCTTCGTTTTCTTCAAGTAGCGCTCAACTGTCTTTCATCCTTGCCTGGGACTAAACTGCGTTCAAAATACGTGAAGGGCCAGGCATAAACCATAAAAGCCCGATGGTAGTCTGCAGGGGCTGTATGTCAGTCCATTTTGAAAGCAGGCCAATAAAGCTAAATTTTCCCTTCCCTCCGTTTCGAGGAATGGGTCGCTGGCTCCCTCCACTGCAAGTGGCCCTCGTGTGGTTGGCTATGTTATACGTAGTGACTGCTCTGTTATATATATACACATATACGAGTATATATAGTGTTGAGTATGCTACAAGTTAACTAAATATCAGTCCCAAAAAATGTTAGATGTGTGTGATCGGATTACGGAATAGCACCACTGGGCTCAGTGAAGTTTGTCCAATATGGTTCCATCTCTTGACAATTTGTGAACACCAAAGCTAACACTAACCCTCTATTTTTTTCAGCATCATAGGCTCATTCAGAACCTGCGTGCAGGGTGTCTTGCAAACCTACAGTGCATGTCCCCCAGATCTACACAATCACATGGATCTTGTCAAGGAAACCATGATTAACTCTCTGGCAGTGACTTGCGCTGGCCCTCCCGGCCCCACCCCAGGTCCTTTCCCTCCAGGCCCATACCCTCCAGGCCCATACCCTACAGGTCCCTACCCTCCAGGCCCATACCCTCCAGGTCCCTACCCTCCAGGTCCCTACCCTCCAGGCCCTTACCCTCCAGGTCCCTATCCTCCCGGACCACCCATTATCGGACCGGGAATTCCAACGGTCTTCACACTGCCAATCTGTAAGTAGAAATTTGAATGTCGTGCCGGGCTGTTCCAGATAGATATTTCCGCGCATTCAAAGGCCATGTTTCCTGAGTACCGATACTGGTGAAAAAAACAGAAAACCTTTCACAGTAAGGCCACATGCCTTCCCCTTTTACTGATTAGTAAGCAGAAGATACTGAATGCTCACTGATTCTCAGCGTGTTAGTTTTCTTTTGGATTGCCTGCATTAATATAATTTTATCTGAGCCGTTAGAGACATCGCTTCCACACACTCGACATCCGTGATTGCAGCATAACAGAAGTATAACCTATTTCCAGTCACAGGACCAATGGCGAACTGTAACTACAGGGAAATGGTTCGTAGGTATTCCTACTGTGCTGTGACATTCTACGCCGATTCCGAGGCTAGACCAAATATGGACCAAGCGACCAGATGCAGGTAGGCGCTATGAGGTTGTTCAATATATTTTTTTGACGTGAAGAGAGGTGAAAGTATGCTAAGTGCCCCCAAAAGTCTCCAGCGAGATTACTAAGGGGAAAAAGTACATTTGCACGAAAATTCTCAGTATACTGATTACTGTGTTCATAGGTGTTCATTGCCAGCCTTTTCGGCTATGCACACACTAAATGCAACAGAGCGATACAGTGGGAACCACAGCGCTAAAGTAGACGATGCCCTGTACCACACATTAAACATACCGGGGGCAAGGGTATTTTCTTGGGAACGCCATCCCAACTACGCTCCCTCCACGCTCAACACTACCTGGTGAAAGGCTTGCTTTGCATGTTCACTGCTGCAGTTTTCTTTTCAGCGAGTGTCTCTTTGAAAATGGAATGAAAACTTAACCCTCCGTTTATTCAACAGCTTGGTGAATGATTTTCTAAATTGTGAGAGCAGTGCACTGGCTAGCACACAGTGCAACAACCCACCGAACGCTCTCATGGATCTGATCTACTTCACGGACGTCTTAATTCACCATTACGGAAAAGGGTGCAACTATGTTAGCCGATACAGTAAGTGAATTCACACTGCACCGGGTTTTCCGTGGTCAACTACGTGGTTTCGAATCTCTGCTGCGTTTCATGGCGCCTCATGGCGCTGTGAACATGGTTACAGTTTAGATGATCATTGGATCGGATAACTAATGACCACTTGAGGCCCGTTATCCCCGGGGCCCGTAATTTCTCTCGCCGGCTCTGGTGGTACGCAGTAGACAGCTTGGATTGAGAACTGGAGACATCGACTTTGTATTGCAGCAACGCCAGTTCCTACCATGGCCCTACCAACTACCGTGGTTGGAGGCCCTGGAGGCCCTGCAGGCCCTGCCGACTGCAGAAAAGATCTTCTGCGACGATTTTTCGCTTGTGGCATCGCTCTACAGGTCACTCTGGAGAGTCAAGATCCTTGCACGTACGTACATCCAGCTGAAGTACGTTGATTGTGGGATAAACTGGGAGGCGAACGCATCAACAGACGGCCTAGCTCGCATGGCCCAGAGCAACTTCCCAAGCTCAACTATTTTTTTTTATTCTAGGTGCATACAAACTTACAGAAACTGCTATGCAGAAGCACAGAGAAAGCTACAGTGCCCAGCACAGGCTGATATACAAAATATGGCCAATCAGATAAGCCTTCAAATGACTAATCTGTACAATCCAGGGTGCAAAAAGAAGTTCAGTGAGTATTTTCATGAGTGACCTTGATTTTTCCCCTTTCCCGGCACTTTTTCCATATACAACCAATGTGAACTGAACACGAATATGAGCTGTTATGGCACCGTTATGAATTTTGGGTCTATTTGGGAAGGTCATTTGAATCCAATGAATTCGCGCTGCACAAAGGAGACAGAACCAGAGTCGAAAGCTGTACACAACCCTCTGTCATAACTTACCGTTGTCTGCAGCTTTAGTTAGCATTGCGAAAATCTGGGAACCGGTCTATAATCCGCACGAGACCTGAACCGAAATAAAATCACAACAGCTCGATCTAAAGCGAACGAATATTTTAAGTTTGATACCATGGATTTTCTGTCCGTCATCGAACCCGTTTCTCTCTTGCTAATGAGTCTCCGAAAAAGAAACCAGAAAACACAGGGGTCTCAGTTGGTGTAGCGTAAGTCATGCCCATTACTAATCACCACTTCGCACGATTCGTTTAAGACTTTTCAAAAACATTAAGAATGAAATAAAAACGGTAAACCCCCAAGGAATGCAGGATAGGGTAATCATGAACGCTGACTGGTTCCCGCTGTCTTACGTATGAGTGCATTCATTCGTATCGAACTCGCACTGTATTTGAGTGCCTTCAGCATTGCATTGACCTGTCTATGGCGTACGGATTTAGAAGCAGACCTTGTCGTTTTCGTCATTTACCACAAATATCATCTTGGCAAATCTTGGTCATATGATAATATCTAGGGTGCGGCATCCGGTGGAAGCATCTATCGGCCGCACTGCCATGAGGAAAGGTTTGAAATCATTCAAGCTATTCATGTATTCCCTTGGGGAGTTTCTGGGACGCGAGCAGGACCCAGTGATGCTGTGCCAGCACGAAGACAGCTGTTGTCATTTGTATGACCCGACGTTAAACAGTATATACGAATGAAAGAACTGTTTGCTTTCAGGGTGGTCGGGATGAGCAAAAAGGATTCTGCCGAAAACCAGAGTTGTCGCGTAATTGAAAACTTATACAGAAAATAGCAATACAGCGAACATAAACGAGAAGCCCTGGTTATAAGAGAAGCCCACTTTGTAATGACATTCTCCTCCTATCAGTGGCCGGCATGCTACCCCTTCGCTGCGACGTACCGCAAGCCATGGAACGATTCTTCCTTTGTGACCTTTCGTACTTCAGAGTGATTGAAGGCACCATACGAAAAGAAGGCTCACGAACTAAAGAAATCTGCAAGTAGGCACTGCTTAACATTCACATCTTGCACTGTCAAAACAGAACTTCACCGCATGACACGGCGATGACCAATCGCCATTCTGAATATCGTAGCAGGATAAGCTTGTCCAAGTATGCTCCTCCCATAAGGTTTTCAAGAAATCTAACCACTGGAAAATATCATTCTGTTGGCGCTAAGCGCACTTCTTTTTCCCACGCAAACCCAAGCGAAAATAACAGTGTAGCTGACACAAAACGGCGTAACACCACCGTTTTTAACGCGTCATGCACGTGAACGTTAACGTGCGTGTAACTGGTGGTATAGGCTTACGCTGTGTTTTGCGGTGGAGTTCTGTTTTTAGAGTGTGGTGATGTGCAATATGGTTGGGGCTATGTTATCGACAATGATAAGCCCGAAAACAAATAAAAAAAAAGCAACACAAAAATGCAGTTAACTGCGAGCTCACTAATCAAGGGCTACAACAAAAACGCTGACTGTCTGTCATCTGACTGACTGACTATCTGTCTGTTTTAATGCTGAAGCATACGGACTGTTCTTTCGGCCATTAGGTATGTGCCGGAATTGAATGCGTGCCTGGCGAAGGTTGAGTACCAAACTGGTTGTGCTCGGTCGATATTTCATCAACACGCTTCTAACATTGTGAGCCGAGTGACGGCGCCTCTCAGAGTATACTGCGGCAAGAATATACCACGTAAGTTCTGCGTTGCACACAGACCTGTGTGCGAATACTTGCGATATATAGGGTGTTTCAGCTAACTGCGAGCAGAATAAAATATTACTATATTTTTCGAAATGCGACCAAAGGCGACAAAGGTGACCAGTGGGTCTCCCTTATGAGAGCATGAGAATTATTTGAAGGTTGCATTAATTTGCGCTAATTATCTTTTGAATTATTGGATGAATTATTGGCTGAAGCGTAACATTAGTAGATCTTGTTCCCGTGATGTCCTTCTGTTTTTCGGAAACGAAATCTGCGCAACTATTCGTTCAGTCTTTTGCCGACCTGTGACTGAATATGTATAGTCAACTCGAAAAAAGAAAAAGAATCACGAGACATGGAAACATGGTTACAATGTGTTTCTTGAAAACTTTCAGCAAAATATTCCTCTGGAAAGGAAGCGGAGACAGCACTACAGCGACAAAACTGTGACGAGTCTGGGGTTCTAAAGAAAGCACTCATTTGTGCGATCGGTTTCCAAAATTTCATGGACCAGAAGGTGGCGCGGAGACGTCCTAGCAAGGAAGAAGTCTGCCCGTACGTCGACCCTATTTGATTGTCATCTGTGATCGCTCTACTGATCGCAGGTCAACCTAAGTATGAATAGATGGCGGTTGGCAATTTTGGACAACCGTGTGCACTACGTAAGCAATGTACGGTTACCGAAGTGCCACTAATTATGACTAATCAAATAATTTGCATTTCAGAAGAAAGAATGTATGTGAGTGTGTGGTCGACTGGTAAATCGCTGTTGGTAGATTCGATGATTGTGAACATCAGGTCGATTACCCAAATGGGTCCACATAAATAGTACACGGCTCCTGCCCGTGTTCTGTCCGGAAGACATTGCGTCGATAGTGCCGGAGGCGATGCAAAGCGTATTCACCCGTTAGTCTGAGGTTACCTCATAGTAGTAGATGTACACATTTGATGGAGTAGCATAAGTAGTGGCTACCAAATGTGTATTGCTGTGCCATGGTTCAGTTCGCCTTGTCAACTGTATTGTATGGCAATGCAAACGCGTGACAAGCTGCATTACCTTGGTGCGAACTGCTACGTCTGTGGCAAACCCGCAAGAATTTCCAGTTCCAGTTAATTTTAACACCTTACACTCAGGGGCATCTATACGGACTCGCATAGGAATTATTTATGATTATTGTGTATTTGAATTGTTGACGGAAGAAAAATACATTCGTGGGAAACCTTCCTTAAAAGGATTCAAGGCGGGTTCATACTGAGCATCGGTACTAGTCGCTCAGATTCTTTGTTTTTGAGGAGCACTGAAGAATCGCTATCGAGATCTTGTGATAGTTGTCTAGTTGAGTCTATGAAGGTTCCGTACTGGCAGCTTGCCTACCCACCTGATGCCTGCTCTTCATCCCAAGCATCTGAAAACGCAGGTTCATCAAAGACTTCGAGAGCTGTATCGAGAATGCAAGCCACGGCTCGTCCTGCACGGCCGATATGTCGTTGAACGCTCAGTTGATGACTTACAAACGCCTTCTTGAGGAAGAATATGGTGTCGACTGCCGAATGCGAGGGCCAGCGGTTGTGAGCCGAAGGTCTGCAGGAAAAGACCATGAGACTGGAGACTATTTCTACGACGACTTCCGCAAGCGTGAAGAGGACGGTGGCAGCCGCGGAAGCGACGAGTCCTACGACTATGCTGCGCCTTCTTATGGTCAGGAGTCGAAAGGTCCAGCGACTAACCATGGAGCAGGACAAAATGGTGGGACAAAGCAGAAGTCAAACGCCAGAAGCAAGCGGGACGATTACGATTATTATAATGAAGCGGCCAAAGGGTTAGCCACACAAGCAATCCCCCCACCAAAAGTTGACTATGAGGACGAGGATGCAAAAGAATACTACGACTTTAAGCCCGATGCCAAGCGAGGGGGTGGGTCTAACAGAATGCGCAAAGGGAATGGCAGAGGCGACGATGAGAGGCCAAAGAAACGACAATCAGCAGGAGACACTCTTCGGGGTAACAGCTTCAGCAAAAAACGAACCAACTGGAATGGTAAAGATGTATCTCACAAAAAGCAGTCACCGTATCCGAGCTCCGATGACGGACCAGCCAAGCCCTCAGCACCGTCGTACGATTATGGTTTTGAGGAGGGTTTTAGCAAGGGACGTCGAAAGGACAAGCTGACAAAGAAAGATGATGATGAGAACTTCTTCGACGAAGGATTTGAAGAAGAGGAAACTGACGGCCCTTCAAATAGGAGAACGATGGATGCTCCAGAAGTGAAGGAGAAAACTGGGGTTAAAGTACCGGAGGAGGAGGAGGAGGAATTAGATGAGAACGAAACGCAGGATGCAGGACAAAGTGTCGAAGTGAAAAGTGAACAAAAAGACGGAGAAAAAAGTCAAACGCTAGCAGCTGCAGATGAGGACGAAGATGATGACCCTTTTTTCAAAGGAAAATTGGCGAGAACAAAGCACAAGAGAATATTAGAGCGCAGTCTGTACAAGCAGCTCGATGAAGAGGACCATTACGGCGAAATTCCGAAGAAACCAAAGGAAAGCGGTGAGCTAAGCTTGCTTTCTACTGTGTATGTTCGTGTTCCTTTCTGGTCACCCAGTGCCAGTTTGAATTCGAAGCGAAACATTTTGCCTTACATTATGAAATCTTTTACGTACATTTCTTCTCGGACGTTCATTGAGGTTTCATAGGACCCTGAATATTCCAGACTGCGACGCACGTCGGTACAAGATCGATATTAAGAAATGTGACAGAGGGATCATGGACGAGGTGTCCTCACTTTACAACGTCACTGCGAAACTTTCACGAAGTGCCATGAAATCCGCGAAGGGAACGGCGTGCTTGTGAGTACTTCAGGAGTGAGTTGGGCAGGTGTCGTAGCATCCAAACCTGTTTTTCTTGTCAGAGCGATACAAGAGTTCGAGACCTGCCTTACCAGGGCCCAAGTAAAACACAGGTGCTTTGTCTTGGACGAGCAGCACAACATGTCCATCATAACAGCGCTACTTGCAAGAGCATTTGATGTGGATTGCACGGACAAAACTCGCGTGATGAGGCAGTTTTATTACACAGGTTTGTGTGTCTATCTCAGTTCTTTTCCACGTAAAGCTTGACGAAAGTTGCGCTATGCTCTGAGTAATGCCATTTCAGCGGAACCGCCTTCGGGACCCTGCAACTCATCCGCTCTGGTTAGGACTTACTCCTACTGCATAGTGGCCTTTTATACGGATGTTGAGGGAAGGATGTTAGCAGATAACGACCCAGCAGTATGTCCGTGAGTACGAACACTCCTACCTATGTGGGGCCCGTTTACGTCTGGAGACAGCGCATAGCGCCACACTTCACCGCATAACACGGCGATGACCAATCGCCATTCCGAATTCCGATATCTTTCACTGCCCCTATTTGCTGAAAATGCTGGGCGTACGCCATTTCTGTGACACTCATGCAGATTTCCAGTGCTTAGATTTGTTGCAAACACTATGGGAGGAGCATGCTTAGACAAGATAAGCTTGTTCCAAGTATGCTCCTCCCGTAAGGTTTTCAACAAATGTAAGCACTGGAAGATATCATTCTGTTTGACGGTTGGAGCCAAGTACACCAAGTGTACACTCTAAAAACGGGATTTCAGCATTATCACTCCGACTGGGGATTGGTCTACGCCGTGTTATGCGGTGAAGTTCCGTTTCTAGAGTGTACTGTTTCCCACGCAAACCCAAGGAAAAATAACAGTATACTGCATGACAGCACTCTGTACCAACCACTACGCCGAATACGTTGAAAATAGCATAACCCCATGAATATTGCATTCGTTACGTGCTTCATCATGATCGTTGCTTAGATCACTCTTGTGACCCAATTATGAGGAAAACTGACTTTACTCGTCCCGGTCTAGTCTCATATGACAAACATAGTACTGTCGCCAAATCATGAAGCAGACAGATTGAATTTTCGACAAAAACCTCGCCCTAGTTTTTCTTCTATGAAACAGACGTGCACGACATTGTTGTAGAAAACAGGAAACACACATGACAATTAATAATAAAATTTTGTTGCAACGCAGGATCATTAACGAATTCATAAACTGCAGCGAGAATGCGGTGAAAGCCACACAGTGTCCTCAGTCGAGTTTTAGACCTACCATGGACTACTTCACGATGGTTGTTCTGGCCAAATACAACCTCACATGCAACATAAACATTAGTTTTGTCACTGCATATCCAGCCCCTACGCAGCAGCCAGGTGAGTTTTTTCTTCAGTAGTTGTAGTCATTGTAATGTCTGAGCGAGCGGTTGCTGCCACAAAAGCTTTGTTGCATGAGAGACAAAGCGTGGTTCCATACCTGCCATGGGAGCGTATCACAAGATGTCAGCTGCAGTGTGCCACGCAACGTCAACCAACCCGCTTAAAAGGATATGTACATAGAGGCGCGATAAGAAGACATGACGCGAAGCAAACGTGGGCTATTGACACCTAGCCCAGGCTCGATGCCGCCCCTTTTCGCTTAAAAACTAATGAGCGGCTTTGAATATGTTAGCAGACGACGCCTTGGAAACAGGCGGCGAAGCGCGCTACATGGTCTTGCAGGGAGAATACTAATTAATGGTTCACAAAAGTTTGCTAGGGTATGTGGACACTGTGCACTTCATTAGGCGCTGATATGCTGAGAGTTTTCGTTGGTGCCATTCGGTCTGGTCGCTTTATTCTCGCATGCCATTTAAGTCGCGATTCGTATCGCAGATGTATATACGTGGCTCTAGTGATCCTCATTTAAAGTTTGTAGACCCATTCCACTTCAGAGGTTGTCTGAGGCAGAGTTCGCTCAGGAACTGATGTAAACGCTTGGATGTGCACTCAACGTCTCGTCGATTAAAGCAGATCAGTATAAACTGGAGCGAAAATATCAAGAACAAAGCTCTGTGCCATTTCGTCAGAACAGAGAATGGCCAAAAAGGGGCCATGACAAAAGGGGCCGCGATTGTATATCACACCATGCCACTCATAGCGTTAAAGATGTCCGCGACCTTCATCACCAACAAACAGAGAATGGACCCGCCTCACGTCGAAACATCGGTGATGAAGCCGAATTGCATGGCGCAAAGTGGCTCCTTATATATGGCGCATCTGGCGTATCATTATACGATAACCTTCTTGCCGCTCTCCCCTTTGTTTCATGTGTCTTTTCCACCAGTCCTCATACTTCCTGCATTCAGTTCGGGATTAATGGTCCCGAGACAAGAATTTTTTGCTTGCAAGATTTTGCAAGAATGTTGAAGGGCGGAAAATATTTCCGCAAAGCCCGTAATTCCCGCAAAGCTTGGCGAGGATTGGCCCGGTAGTTTCTTTCTAAATTGAACGTGCCGTAATGCGTCTCGCGGCTTCTCCTAGCCAGCCTCGAGAGACATTGACGTAAAAAATACTTCAGTACACATGTCCCCCTGACGGCATAACGTAGTATCGCAGTAATGGCTTTCACATCATTATTACTCATTTGTAATTTATCAAATCATCAATGAACTGTTTGTGATCAATAATTAAAGCCCTTGACTCTTTATGTTGATGAACCGGGCTACATCCGCATATTAGCTCCGCTGGTTTGCAAACGTGATTCGTGCATTCTAGCCACCGGTAGCCAGAAATCCAGGAGCTCTGCGCGTATTTATTACGCAGTTTCGGTAGCATTTGGCGGCTCTCGTGGTATAAGAATTCGGTGAGGGAGAAAGTATGTTTTCAGCTGAATTTGAAATCAACGGCGACGTTTCCAGCGGTGAAAGTGATGTGTTTCATTTATCACTTCAACTGAAGTAGTTGCTTCGCAAACGTAAACAGGAACAACTCCGTTTATGAGATTTTGAGGAAAATGAATCCTTTCCATAAGTGTCGAGGAGAAGCTGTAAGAAATGTCCAACATCATGTCACATAAGTGGAGTACATCGTGCTGTGCGGGCCACTAGAATTAGAGCAGGCTGTAACCACTTATGGGTAATGGAGTCTCGTATGCTGAAAACGCATATTTCCAGTGCGTGCTACTGAGTGACCACCGGCTACAACACATCTATTTGTTTTGTAGTATTTCCTCAGCCAGGACCCCCGCAGCCAGGACCCCCGCAGCCAGGACCCCCGGAGCCAGGACCCCCGGAGCCAGGACCCCCGGAGCCAGGACCCCCGCAGCCAGGACCCCCGCAGCCAGGACCCCCGCAACCAGGACCCCCGCAACCAGGACCCCCGCAACCAGGACCCCCGCAACCAGGACCCCCGCAACCAGGACCCCCGCCACCAGGACCCCCGCAACCAGGACCCCCGCAACCAGGACCTCCGCAACCAGGACCCCCCCAGACACCCTGCACATATACAGCTCCACAACCCTATTATCCTGGTGGTCCTTACGGTCCGGGAGGCCCACTAGGGCCGGGAGGGCCAGGAGGACCAGGGGGCCTCTTTGGTCCTGGAGGCCCGCAACCGGGAGACCCATGGGGCCTTAATGGCATGTACGGCCCTGGTGGCATGTACGGTCCTGGCGGCCCTTATGGTCCTGGGGCTCCAGGAGGACCTGGCGGACCGAATCCACCTCAAGAGGGACAACCAGGCGGAAAGAATGGACCTGGCGGACCTCTCGGACCTTACGGATTTGGAGGACCCTTCGGTCCCGGTGGATGGTACGGACCCGGTGGCCCAGAATGCAGTTGCCCACCATGTAAGCATGGTTTAGAAGCCGAAAACTGTTGACAGTGGTTACTGACAAGCGCTTCGAAACACCGACAGTATATTATGAACGCAGGAAGGTGTGCTCTAGAGCGGTGTACAACGATTACACGAAAGGAAGGATTGGATAATTCGGTAGGAACTCATGGGTATGATGAATGTTTGAAAGTACACCTAACCTAAAGTACACCACGCTGTAAAGCTTGATACCTAGTAATTAATACTGCAGCTGAATATTGCACCTAAATAGTAGCAACATAACAGTAGCGGTTGTGTGTTAATATTCCCCTGCTGGGAACGCTTCTGAAAACGCTGGACGCTGGACGCTGAACGCAAGTACGTCAAGCCGGTTTTTCACGGCATAATCGCCTCATCGGCCTTTGAAGTATACCCTGAATGTGTACACTGAAGTGTGTGCTTGCGAAAGCGGTTAGCACAAACGCTCGATTGAGCAGGGCGATGATGAGGGAGAGTAGGAGCGACATAAAGACTATTTTAACGTGTGATGCAGTGACTACGCAAGTTGCCACTTCAACTACAACTACACCGGCGCCGCCGCCGACAACAGTGGTTCCATCAACTCAAACGACGACTGAGACGACAACCGTCACCACAACAACCACTACCACTACAACTACCACTACGCCACCTCCGACCTATACTTCAACCACGCCTCCGCCACCAACAACTGTACCAACAGAGACCACAACTTGTCTCATGGTAAGCGACTTGACGCATGATACATTGGCTGATATCCTCGCGACGCAGCCCTCAGCAGTAGCTCAGTCACGACGAAAGGTTTCACGCGCGTTCCATCGACACATGTCACTGCATGCAGGTTGCTTAATAGAATGTTTTGCGCTATAGCAAATGCATAAATATGGGATGGTGAGACATAGCTGAATCGGAATGGCTCGGGATCATCTCTGTCGTTAAATTGGACGCTTTTTTGCCGTGCCGCTTACGCCACAAATTTTTCTTACAGGTTAACACATCGTACGAATATCCAGGAGGCTGTATCAAAAAAGAACTACTACGACTTTTCTTCACGTGCGGTATTACGTTCCAAACAAACCTGGAAATAAATCCTGACAAATGCAAGTAAGTTATCGCACATGATTTCCAGGGTATATGTTCTCAGAGATCGGGCGTTCATACTAATTTATTTCCTGCGTGTAAATCGAAGCTGAATAACGGTGAATGAGTTGAGAAAATGAGAGGTGAAGCTGCTCACTGACCAATGATGGGTTTTTCTGCGCCTATGTGCTGCGATTGGTCACACAGCGGGTTTAGTACCAAAGCAGGTGTGTGCGAACTGCACATACCTGTGTCTATGAGAGGTTCAAGAATCAACTGAAAATGTTATACAAATATCTCCACTAGTGGCTTCTTGCACTAGAGTGCGCCTGCTGAACCAACAGCGACCCTGGATATTAATCTTATTTACTGCACTTTGCTACAGGTGCTTTGGCGACTACAAGACTTGCTTCCAAAACGCTAAGGTTGAGACCAACTGTACGAACATTGTCGATTCCATGGATCCCCTTACGATCACTGTAAACATCCTCTCTGAGCTGATGCTTACCATGTACCAGGCGAAGTGTTCCATTACCGCCTTATCAGGTTAGTTCTTTGCGGGAATTGCTGTTGCAGAGGTCAAAGCTGTCTGCCGCTTTTCAGGTCCAATGATACTGGGGCAATGTAACCAGATGCTCGCTCTTAGGAAGATAGTCATGTGCAGCGTCACATACTTTTCGATGACTGACGAAAGGCTATACTCAATGCCTGGAGAGCACGACTCTTGTAGGTAGGTTCACTATTGACAGTTGCCTGGTTTAAGAGTGCACCCTTAACACTGCTCTCTTTATGTATTTCAGTGCTGCTTACGAAGCGCACAAGTGTGTAGCCGCTGCGGAACACAAGACTCACTGCACGGACTCTGAGCTGTTCAAACACGGCAAAGAATTTATTATACACGCGACGCGGGACAAGCATGGCGCATGCCCTCTAAACATGAGTATGCGTTGTTTCCCGTGTCCCAAACTCGAATTAGAACTGTTGGGTAGTCGTAATATTTGTTATTCCTAAGTACGGGTCACAAAAATGGTCATGAAGCGAATCTTGTGCAATGTGCATCGGGTAAGCCGCATGAACGAAAGTCGATGCCTGGGAACATCGTCTCCCCGACCTTCTGAACTGTTGTTTGTCAATTTACGTGTACAGCCTACGGGTGTAAGTACGTTGTGCACAGTGCACGATACATAGCAGCAAGAAAAAAACAAAACAAATAATTTCGTCCGATATTATCAGTATCTGACCAAATGCAGTGGGAGGTTGAAATACTCCCGGATATTTAGTCAATATCTGTCTGTTGCAAAAACATTACTGCGCTGCACATCACTGATTATGATTTAATTGATTACGTTATTAATGGGCGGTCCTTGTTTTCTGTCAGCGGCCATTGTTGGCCAAGCCTTGGCGCCTCCCAAGACAAAGTGCAGGCAGACAACTGTGATCAAGCGAGCACTTACCTGCGCACTCCAGTTCCAAAACATAATCGAAAGCTTACCCAAAGATGTCGGCAGCAATTCTGCCGTTTGCGGGTAAGCGCGATGCCCACCATAGAGGACAGGTCACCTAATCTGCATCAGAACTGCTTACCTACTTTTATCCTACCGCAGTCACGTCACCAGACTGCACGACTGTCTCGAAGGATCAATGGAGCACACAGAGTGCTTTGCTGAACCAAACATACATCTTCAGCTACGCATGTATAAAAAAGTTCTGGAAGACAGCTACAACATCAGGTGCAATGTTCGCATTGACCACGACGCAGACTCACCTATTCCCTCAAAGTCTAAGCACCTAGAGTACTCCAAGGACGCGAAACCTAAAAAGAGGCTGCAAGAAAGCTTGCGAAAAAATGCACTGAACAGGTACCTGGGCCAGCATAGCCAGATGGCTAACCAAATGGGAAGAATGTATGATGAAGAAGAAGATTACGAACTTATCTCCAAGCGACAAAGGCCGGACTTTGCAGTGCCCGGAGGACGTCTCGTCGCAGAGCCCGATAGGTTCCAGGTGAGTTTCCTGTGCAGTTTTCACTGTGCACCCGGATCGTAGTACTGCATTATAGGGTGGCCGTGGTTAAAGACGCAGGAACGTCACAGGGTATTAATCACAACGTACACGCCACACCGGACTGGGTGCGTCACTCAGAGGAGCAGAAGTGCTTGTCTATTCTAATTACCGAGGGTCGTTCAACATGCCTCATAGCGTTACTGCTTACGCTGTAGACTGCCAATTTATAAAACTTCCGTGTTGACAGGACGACGCTACATATGACGTCCTTAGGCCCGAGTACAAGGATATAACCAGACGAAATCAACGAGAGCTCGAGGACTACGAGGAATTCGCCGACCTTGAACCTGACAGCCCCACAAGGAATGCTGACACAGGCGGTAATTTGAAGCCCAGACACCAGCGTAGGCGACACCACAAGAGGCTGCGGAATAAAGACGTAGGTCATAGGAAGTCCAAACTCCGAAACGTGGAAGCCATTAGTGCTAGTGATCGGGACATGAAGCATGTTAAAAAGGCAAAGCGACGAAAGATGGCCTACGACGACGAGTACTTCTTCGACAACGATATCGAAGACGAGAACGATATGCCAGTGTTTGCAGACGACATGACCATGTTCCAGAAGATGAAAAGCAGACCAGAACTGAACGTTGAAAGACTGCTTGCAGGGAACGTCACTGTGGCTGCAAATATTACTGAAGGCAAGTTGCATATAACGTTTTCGTAATAGTTAACGTAATTTTGGCAGATAAGCGCAGTCTCCTGTAAGCAAAAATAAGTGGGGTAGTAATCAATCCGGTGCATTCGGGTGTCTTTAGCCTGAACTAAACGAACCAGCTTGAAAATGCGTACCAATTCGGAACCAATCACCATTCGGGATGATATTGTTTCCTGACCCGACTGGCCAAAAACGGTGGGTATACGCCTTTCGGGGCATTACGAATTTCTGCATAGTGTCACAAAAAGGCGTACGCCCACCGTTTTCTACCAGCAGGGAAACAATGATATCATGCGAGTTGTGATTGGCTCGTAGCGTGTTATGTGGTGAAGCTCTGTTTGAAGCTCTGGTCAGTGTATTGTCAGCAGCTATCATCAGCCACCGCCTATTAATCGGTAACAATTGTCCGTGCTGAACCTTAAGGTTGCGAACCTTAAGTTACCTATGCGATGCGATACAAACATGGCAAGCGCGTCGTCATTAATAACGCATGAGACTAAAAACAGTTACTTCACCCAGAAATGGCCTGCCCCCACAGCGGCGACTAGTCTCGCCGTATTATGCGGTGAAGTTCAGTTTTAAGGGTAATCAGTAGACAAATACTGTCGTGCTACTTCAAAACCTGTGGGTACAAGCCTTTACTTGGGGCTTAGAGTGTATCAGAACCTATAGCGAAAAGGCACACGGTTTTTCACCGCATACGTCAGTAACATCAATCTCAACAATTTGTTTTCGCTGAGTTATGCGGCGATGCCTTTATTATCTCTCTCAGCACCATGCAACGCAAAAGACCTTGAGAACGAAGTGCAAAAATGCAATACCACATTGATGAAGTTGGTGACTCTGTGGCCGCCAGAATTGGGCGGGAAAAACGGCTCCACTGACAAAAAAGCGAAGTTTGCAGCGACAATATGCGGGTAAGGCACGGCGTAACTAACACCCCGGTCATACTGCAAGTCTTCGGGTAACAAACATATTTATTCTTGTATTTGCAGCGATCTGCGGAGTTACAATTCGTGCCTAGTATTTGCCATGCAAGCGACCGGATGTCACGACCACCTGCCAACTTTGCAGAGAATCCTTGAAGGCCAGAGACTCAAGTATGACCTTGCCTTCTGCATGGGCATGTCGTCGGCTGCTTCACACGGCTCGCTCATTCTAATGCTGGTCATTGCAGTGCTTACCGTGCTCAGAACAGTGAAGTGAATAAAGCAGTTGTGGTTAAAGGCAATGGGCCTTTCGAATATTTTGAAGCGTTGATTGAACAATGACAAATGGCGCTGAAAGCGTGAGAACTACGAAATACCAGATTGCTACGTTAAGCAGGGCCTGTGTGCGAAATGTGGCTTCAAATCTGAGGAGTCTTTATTGGATTTTTCTTAATTGTTTCGGATCACTTTGTGTGCTTCGGGTTGTAATTACCGAAGCACATTTTCCATTGTTGAGACACATTGCTTCCTATGTTGGAACTAAATGACTTTGTGTGGATGCAATACGTTTGTGTGTGCTAGATGCGTGTACATTAGTTGCGCTGTTATCTTGCTGCGCACCTCTTTCTTTGGCGTTTACCGTGTGTGGCACAGTGGGGGATCGAAAATTTCCCGTCGTGTTGGCATAAGTAGCCATTCTAAATGCCACACAGTCATGAAGATAAAACCCAGCGAACGGGTGGAGCAAAAGGTGAAGCAAAGTATACTTGTTTTTTTTTTTTTTCGAGTATACTGCACATCTTTCTATGGGTTGGGGCTGGGTTTCATATGAGGCAATTACATGTTAACATTGCTGAGTGCCAACAACCCAAGCACTTTAGGACGTGTAATGTCTTTTATCGTAGGTGCAGAAGAAATTTCGCATAAATGCCAGATAAGTCTCGCCTATTTTGCCAAGAACAAGAAAAAGAGTGGTTATCAAAAGTGCTATGGTTTTAGCACGTAGAGACGATGAGCACAAGAACCGGACACTAAACAAGATGAAATGTGGCCGACGTACAAGGAGGTACATCAAGCCAGCCCCAGGGGCTGACACCACAGGAAGTCAATAAGGGGGTTTAACTCAATGAACTCAAGATTAATGGCCTAAGAAATTAATCCGCTTTCATGATTAGATATATCTTAATTATGTGCGGTACAGCAGGACAATTTAAATGTACAAGCTTTGGGGCGTCGCTTATTCGATAGTCAGTGTCCAGGCTGCGACAAATAGAAGAGAACGAAGTGCTAGCTCGAAGCAGAAGCTGAAAAGCCGGTTATGAACACTTGGCTTTTCCGTGGCGCCCGCAAGCCTGCTTCTCACGCAATGAGAAAGTTTGGATAACGAGACTGACAGCCGGTTTCTAATTTTCCCATACCCTTGCTAAGCTGTGGCAAAGCGCCGTCCTAGCTAATGGCCAGAAAGGAGAAGGCTGAAGAAGAAGGAGAAGGAGAAGCAGAGTACGACTCCCTGGAGCGTTCAGCACCACAACCTGAAGAACTTTATGCGCTGCCTCTCGAAGAACCATGGAGAACTCAAGGCAAGTGATCGTCTATTCGGCACCGGAACGCGCCCAAGGGCAAGCCGATACTACCTGTCCGCGGCTTGCAATAGTTGGAAGCACGGTGTTTCTGGGGATTACTATCGGTCTTTCCTTCCTCAGCGAAAGTTTGCAGACAGTAGACGATCTGGATACCTTCGAGTACACAGAGAGACCTGTCGTGGGACATGTAACGAATACGACCTCCACGACACTCGTACACACATCTTACGCCTATGAAATACAGCAACATCGCAAGCTGCCCGAGGTCAAAATAGTTGTCAGAGAACCTTCGACGACTACAATCTTTCCTTTCCTATGTTTACGACCCCCATGCCAACAACTGGGCAAAGCCATCATGCAAATCGTTTCACGAGAGATTAATCCGTGCGACAACTTTGCCGGATTCGCTTGCTCTTTATGGAACCATACCGACGACGACGTTCTGGACGCCCTGGAGTCCATGGCGGCTTCCGCTTTGATGAAAGCTCCACCGTCGTCGCTTCCCTCTTTCGCGTTCAAAAGTTGCGTGGGTCCATCCAGCCGCCTTTTCGAGTCGATAGCAAATACATACATGAGGCTCACCAATACCAAAGACTGGCCGTACAACGAGCCGGTGCGCGACACAGAAGAAGAGATATCAACGTCCATCGGATCGGTGTACCGGGAGCTTGGAGCTGACACTGTGTTTCGATTCACCAATACAAGCTACGCTTTGGTGATCAACTGGGAGAAGCTACCAGATGGTCTACCCAGTTCTTATTTTTCTTTATTGAATGAGCGTTTTACCGAGCTCGTTTGGTTTCTCGTCGGAAAGCGCATTCCCCCGACAGATAAATCGGTTTCTTCCGTCGCGCTGTGGCTCAGTGAATCTCACAAGACTGTGTGTAACCCAAAGCCATCGCTAGTGGAAAGCTTTATACACTGGCCCCACGTTCTCAGCTCAGCGATCGAAGGCAGGTATCATCAAATATGCTATCCTGCAGTCCGACCGAACATGCCACCGCCGTCGTCAGTCATGAACTACATTGTGTTTCGTATGCTAATGACACTGACGCCCCTGATTGCAGACGACTGGCGCAGGAAACGCCTGGCGAGCTTTGCCTATGCGCGAGTGCCTGGCAGACGAGTTGCGCTTTCCCCGAACACGAGCTGCGTGAGGTTTCTGGACAGGTTCGACCCAGGTCTTCTGGCGGAGGTGCTGTTTGAGAAGACCTACTTCGGTCACAGGTTGGTGAAGGTGAAAGAAGTGTTGAACAGCTTGAAAGATACCCTTCTTGAAGAGATTCGTTCCAACATCTCCTCACCTTTATTCCTCGAAAGAGTGGCGAACATTTCTATTTCTCTCTTCTCACCCACGAGCACGAGAGAACCCGACGTTGACAAGCGTCGTCTGCAGCTTCCCTTTTTCTACTCTTGGCTGCGCAGTTCGACAAACAAGCACGAAAAGCTCGGTCTCTTGATATCCCAGCCTAAGTTTATTCACAATCAGACGCTCTTCGTTCCCGCTGTATCGATTGTGAACGCTTACTTGCACCCTGAGGATGACAGCATCAGGGTATTCCTCATTCCCCGAGCAGGGCCAAGGGTGCTGTCTGTGCTGTATCAGCATATTGTGGAAATGACGCGCGAATTTCGTGATACGGAACAGCTGGTGAGCTTCTACGACGCCACGATGGAATGTTTACGTCAACGAGACTTGCCATCTGGAGTCACTGCACCGGACTTAGTGGTAAGGTGTCTGTTGCTAACCAAACGCTAATCCTGGCTAGGTATTTCCTGGCGAGTGTTCGCAGCCGGGTCCGTGTAGTTCCCAGAAAAGTTTTCAAGGGTTTGCAAATATTCCCATATAAGATTCAGAAAAGGAGAAAAAAGAACGATATGCAAATCACAAAGGTGCAGAAATTCGACTAGTGATTTGCCCACTAAGGAAATTTCAGTTACTTTGCAACATTCACTCGTATGTGATCTATGGGGTATGTGAGCTAAAGACTCAGGAGATAGACCGCTACCCTATTCACCATGGAGGAAAGAAGAAGAAGAGACGGCGTAGCGCGATATTTACCGGGCAAAAGTGTGGAGGAAGTACGTCACGATACCGGGCAGTCACGTGACTTTTTCCAGCCACGCGCATGCGTGGGAAAGGCTTCCGCTCGTCTGCCGGATGAGCAGACGGTAATGGCCGCCTCACACTACGCCAACAAAAGCAAAACACGACAGCAAAACCGCGGTTGTGCGCGTGTTCTGCTTTTGTTCGCTGGTATATCA
>JARGYV010083179.1:0-12784 GCA_029532675.1 Ornithodoros moubata
GGTCAAGCACGCCTGTGCATATGGGATTATATTAGTTCAATCTCTGTTTGCCCATCTCACTGCAGATGAAAGACGAAACTATCAGATTGAAACTACTGCACAATGTGCTTTGGGTACCCTCCTAAAACAAAAGGAAGAAACAAACAAACAAACGAAAAAGGAAACACGCGAATTGTTTTCTGTAGGCGAGAGGGATCGCAGTGCTGCCTTTTCCCCACTAGATTCGCTTACTAGAAAATCTTCTCGCTCAGTTGGCGAAATAGCGTTTGTGAGGAACTGTCACAGCAGCCACTCTGTTTATTTTCTTTAGCCCCTCTCAACGGCTTCGGCGATTTTGAGATGGCAAAATTTAGAGAGCTGCACAAATTTTGTTTCCCGTTGGAGAATTCAATTCGTATAGCGTTTCTCATGAAGTCAGAGCCCTCAGAGAGAGAAAAAAGGAAAAAGACTCGTGACACATCAGCGTGCATAGAAAGTCTGTACGGTTATCGTTTGAGCCCTGATCAGAATTTTGATAGGATTCTGAACGTACTTAATTTGCTGTCGGGTGGCACTTTCTGGCACCTAACTGTAAAACTTCTGAATACAAGCTCGTTACAAAATCACGGAATCGCCCCATCGGTATACAGGAGCCGTAAGGGTTAGGTTAGCATCTGGCATATTGATGCGTTTTGTGACAACTCTGAAGAGAGAAAAAAAATACAAAGAAAAACAAAGCTTTGTGACGCGGCGTCATCAAAGCAACTATAGTAATTAAACAAAAATCTTATGCCGGGGAACCCATCCACGTTCTGCTTGGGAAGTTCACCATAAATGTTGAGAGCAAAAACGAAAAAAAACCGGAAGAACGTGACATCCTTACGTTCCCATTCAGTGCATTTTCTCCTTCTCAATTGAGCAGACGAAAAAAGGAGGAACACAAAGAAGGGAAGTGACATGTTACGAAACCAAGAAAAGAAAAAAAGGAAAAAGTTTTTTCTTTTTAACCTCATTCATGCACACACTGATGTGACACACGGAATGTTATTTTCTTTGGAGAAAGAAAGAATGCATAAAAAAGAAACGATAAGACCTTCTCGATTCTTTCATCACGATTCTTTCGGCTTCACCCATTCAAGCTCCATTCGCATTTTCATCACAGAAGGCATTGCCTTTGTCCAGACCGTGTGACCTGAATCCCAATACGAGCACTTTACACGTCATGATCAGGTACAGCCCGCGCCGCCATCTGTGCAAGCTTTCTTATGTTTTTTCTTTATATTATGTCTACCCCCAAAACCGCCATTGCAACACAGTTTCTAGTGCTACAGCACCATGGGGATCAGCCATTCGTGTAAACTGTTTTCTAAATATTGCTTCTCAGGCATGACAATGTATAAGATGAAGAGCTATTCATACCTCGTTGCATCGTCCAAATGTAAATAAACGCTCTGAAGGAAGCAAAACAGTGATTCTATAGTATACCTTTTCATCGTAAAACTGGACACGAAAATCCCCGTCACAATATTGCCCACAGGCAGCTAAATCGTCTTGTTCGACGTCATTCGCCCGTCACGCGTGGTTTCCAGTCTCTTCTTCGTTCTACACTTTTTTGTGACGCTGAATATAACTACATATAGAGCGTCGCGAAAAGACGTACGCTGTCGACCTCGCGCCCATGCGTTTTCATGAAACTTCTCTAACCCTGGACCAATCCTTTCGACCAGATCCTCCACGCAACTGCATTTTATGACCTCAATCTATTCGCAATTGTTTCCGAACTGTCTTCGACTGAATAGTGGCAGTGTTTTTGTGACTTCGCTATAGGGAAAACTGGCGCCGGTGTCTTTCAAACTAAGGCAATATGCGTGCGTATTATGAAATGCTGTAGAACATATCATGTCTTGAGGGGTTCTTTACATCATCTCGTGAACTGGAAAGGCTGTTAATAGATGCGAGTTGTGACTGGAACTTCGTCTTTATGAAAGTCACGACCATGAAGAGCGCAGCTTCGACCTGTTTCCTCTACAAAGCGACCGAAAAACGGAAAGTGTTCCACTTTCTTCCTGTTGCATTGCGCAGATCAATTCCAAAGAACACGTTGTGATCCCTGGATTGCATTTTATTTCTAACAAACTCCAGCAATGAAAGCCTGGAAGGTTCTCAGTGCTTTTATAGGCTTCATAATTTGTCAAATCCGACAGGGAGGTTAGTCCTATACATCGTGCACTTCTCCTTAAACGGTTCCCATTCTTTTCCTCTGGGACTCGTCTCTGCGCGAAGTGCACCATACAGGCACTCAGGTATAGGACAGGACAATCTCTGGATACCCATGCTTTTCTTCCTGCTGACCACGGAAGTCCATTTGCTGTTCTTTTCCCGAAAAATGTAATGCCATAGTGGGCGAGCCATAAGACCCGAGAATGTCCCAGCGGGAGCCATTTCCTCGCTCGCAACGGCACTTTGGAAGAGAAGTGTGGCTGTAAAAGGCAAACGGCGAACAGGAACAGTGGGAAATATCGTCATGTTCTTTCTGTTGCTCTTCTGTACGACACTTCTGCAATGATAGACTTCGACCGAACCTTCTTGCCAATGGGTCAGTCAAGAAATCAATCAATCAGTTTTAACGCATGAGGCACAATTCACACAAGCACGTCTTCCTCTAGTCACGTCACCGTGAATTCATCAGAGCAGAGGGGCCCCTAAGATTATGCTCCATTGCGCTTGCGCGGCCTGAAGGTACAAGAGGTGAAAGATTATTCTGTCAAGAATAAGGTTGAAAGAATTTGTCAGTTTATACTGTATTTAGACTTCAGTATATTCGCAGTTCTCAGCGCACTTAAAGGTTCGTAACAGAATCTTTTAATAATCTAATAAAACCTTTACCACAACCAGTAACGAGGAAAAAGGGCTTCATATATATTTGCTATCCACACCGACATATACGGGATTGATGATGAGATGAAGCTACTGTTCGCCAGGGAGACAGACCGCTGCCCCATTTCTATGGGAGGAATATATGAAAGACGAGGACTGACGATGGAATGGCAGGATGGCAGGGCTGAAATGTAAGCTCAGCCTGGAGTCGAGAGGAAGTACGTCAAGAGGCAAGGACCCAGCGAGAGTAATTATGAGCTAAAAAAAAACTGAACCCACTGCCAGTTTCTCTCATTCATTCCTTGCGGATGTCCTCAGGGAGCATGTTCGGTGAGCTGGATATTTTGCCATCAAACCAGTGCTTCCGTCATCAGCAAGGCAGGCAACAAAAAGATAGCCGATGAAAAGTACGCGATTTTTCTTCTAGTCTTTATAAACACTTTCGCTGACTGGGTGCTTCTGAAACCGCCATCTGGGATGATAATTCTGTCTTTCATATATGTCAGTGAAATTTCAGACGTCTCGTTGACAGCAGGAATCGAACTGAGAGATCAGCACTGGTCTGCGAAGAGGGCATGCTATGCGCTGCAATTCTGTCATGCGAAAGAACGCCCTTCCTTGAAAACCGCTGTTATACGTCCGTCAAGAAGAAGCGCATTCCAAACTGCTGCAAGAAAAAGTGTTATAGCGATGGTTCTCGTGACAATCCCACAGCGATAATACAAAGAAAAAATCTAAAAAAGTACCTGGCGCAAGTGCAACTCGCGAATAATAGAAAGCCGTTCCATCTGCTAGCAAGGTATACGTCTTATCTTCGAAGGCGGTAGAGTGAACTCTCTAAGCTTTTGTACAATGCAAATCAGCCTATTTATTATACGCTGCGTAAATTACTACAGAGTATAATTAGGTACGAAGTATAGATTTCACATCCATTCGCGTTGTCACAGATTCCAGGAAGGGAGGGAAGTCATTGCAGGCATCTTGAGCGCAAGAGTTATTTGCATGCGAGCATTGGAGAAAGATAAGAGGAACGGAGAGTTAATGACACCGGGGACAAACTGATCCAATCAAGACCAGGCGTTCACGCGTATCGTTGCAAGGAAACGAACACAATAGAGTCGCGACGAAAAGTTTCTTACGTTCAATAATTGACTGGTTCACAACCTCGTGCCGGTCCGAAACTCCTAGACAATACCACGTCTTGGCGATGTTGTTTTTTTACTGCACCTTGGCCTGCAGTACTGAACGTACGTTAAAATGCATTTGAGGTGTTGACTGTCAGAAGCAGCAACATTACGATTCGTATCAGACGATGTTGACCTTGATGTTTGACACGAAAACGCAATGACATTAAAATGATCGCTAAGCGCAGGAGAAGTACGGAGTGACTTTTCTTTCTCAAGCACAGCATCCAAAGAAGGCAGCCTAAGGGGATGGAGCCCCAGAGCCCTGAAAGCCTGTATTGACTGTGCAGTGCGTACCAGTATTTGGGTCTGTGAATAACATCCAGGCACACCGAGACGGCGAGTATTCTAATCGATCTCAAACTATAACAACAGGTAATAACAAAACGATCGCCATATCGATGCAAGACAGGGTCACAGGCCATGGCGATAAAGCCGCTCTAAATGTTACCGTGACTTGGGCGTCTAATAGTGTGTTATGATGTGATGGCTTCAGAAACTACCGCTTCGGCGCACCACATTCACGGTTTCATCCCACCACCGGCAGGATGAAACCGGTTCGATGTTGTGCGCCATCGCGCCACGTGGCAGCTACCAGTCAACTAACAATGGCTAGTTAATGGCTAAATCGAAGCTTGCATATTACATGATACAAACAGAGAAATGTGCAAGCTGCAATAGGAGACCAAAGGAGTTAGACTAATAAACACTACCCAAAAAAAGCCAAGGAGTTATCCAAAAGCCTTGTTTGTCCTTGGACGTTCATGAAAATACGGCAGTATTTATAGTTTGATGCATCGTCTCTCTTAGATGGCCATAAAAAAACTCCTTTGTCACCGCTATCTGGATCGGGATATGGAGATCAGGGAGAATGCTGTGGTCATCGTACCAAACAATACATTCAAGAAGAACATGAGAACTCGTTATTTTCATGTTAAAAAAGAAAAAAAATGACAGCGACCTTCTATAGTCTCATATTTCGTCATAGAGTTGCTTGCTCCCCATCAGTACCGCAGCCGAAAAAAAACAAAAATAACTTTTGGTCTTTTTTCACTCTGCTACTACTAAATGCGGCGCCACAAGCACATAAATCTATTGTAACGGAAATGAAAGCAGTCTAGTATTTAGAACGCAAACACTTACAGCCTGAGTAGATTGGACAGTCCTACGAAGGCCGCCTCCTCAACAGTCGTCAGATGACGGTTTCCACGCAGTTGCCTATAAGATAAGGTACCCATGCACGTATCACTCACAAACTTTTTCTGCCGTATCTTTCACTCTCTCCCCCTTTTTCATCTTTTTTTTTTTCTGGTCTCTCATTTTATTTGTTATAAGAGGGAGTATGGTATAAGCCAACGCGATGAAACGTACATCACGTAGACAACCACAGCACTGTCTCTATCTTATGTCTCTTGCCCTTTTTAAGATCCTTAATTGCGCCAACTTAACAGCTCCCATCTGCTGTATGCAGCACACTACAGGCTCAGCGGTTGCGAAAACCTAATATTAGCAACACTCGGAACACGTTAAAGGTCTCATGACCCAGGTAGTTTAAGTGCAGCACGTGAAAGCGGCAGCAAGTGAACGTGTTTTGGCATAGCACGGGAGGCTAATGCGATAAGGGATGTGATACTTACAGCTCTGCTATCGCCGACCCGTTGAAGGCATGGGCTCGAATCACTCGGATGGCGTTGTGATTCAGTATACTGTGAAGAGAAAGAAGTGTGGCACTGGCGGTCTTTGTGTCAGAACGTTTGCGAACATTAGAGACCCATATATCGCATGCTTCGTGCCTCGAGGAACTTCTTCGCTACCACCTGGTGAAGCTTTGATTTCACTACTATCATACAATCACATCCTCATCTGTCATATATTACTCTCACAAAAACAAAGCAACAGTTTGCCTCGTTGGCGGCCAATACCTTGGAGTACAAACGTCCATATCATCAACATTCCCATATTCCCTGCGTGTGTGTGGGCAACGACATAATGTACTAAGAATAGAAGTTCGTGCCTAAAGAGAACTTCCATTGATAGTTCGGCAGGCAGTAAATAGCATATGATCTCATAGATGTGTTGCACACAATCACAAGGAGTGTTTCGGAATGCGAAAGGTCACGATATCTTTTGTACGGAAATGTGTCGCTGATCAGGGACGGAGCAAATTAAAAGCAGCCGTACAGTACCAGTTCGCATCGACGTTGAACTTTGAGCTGTACCAGCTAACTGTATCTTTCTTCGTAGCCTAATATTATATTACTTTGGCGCCACCGGGAAAATACATCGCTGATATGCATCCGTAAACGTTCTAAGGTGACAATCTCATCATTTTACGCTCTATAGTGAATAAACTATCCTGTTCTTTTTCGTGGACAATCCTACTTGTAATAAAGTAAATTATCATTAACCAATGCCTATATTTTTTTAATGAATGATAACTTATTATTTCCGAGCTTTAGGGATAGTAGGCGTAGGATAAACACTGGTGTTAATATACGAGATAGACTAATATGTTATGCAAATATGATGCCAGTAGCGAGGCATCAAGTACACTGTACTATTATGTAGCAGTACATCGCATCACGTAATGTTATTACAGTGCTATTACATTATATTACATTTCCTTTTTTGTTTGAAAAATATTTTGTGCGTTTGAGAACATACTGGCCCTCTTCAGAAAGGACAAGCCGTCATTTCCGCGGAAATTATTCTCAGCGCTTGTCGGGGGTGAGTGTTTAGTAGCTGGGTTGCAGATTTATCCTCATTACCTTTTCTGCTCCAAGCTTCGTGAAGCTGTTCGCGGGTGATAGTGGAAGAAACAGGGGTACAGTTGAGAGGAGTGCATCCAAATGGGACGAAAGGACACACGTAGGATAAGCGGGCCTCCTTGGTCTCGTTTTGCCGCAATGTCTAGCTCTTTACACCGCCCCGTCATCGTCATTGTTTCTTTTTGTTTGGCTCCCTTACCGCCATTTGATTTGGTCTAACACTGTCCTCAACTTGGGATGTTTGAAAGCAGTACTTTTTCTTGCGTGACAGTCGCCAGACGGCGCCCCTTCCGTCTATGTAGTTGTCGTAAATTGCGTAAACGAGCTGCGGAAACGCAGATTGATACTTCGCTATCGACTGTCGCATGGTCTATCGTTTTACTGCGGCCACGGTGTACTGAAGCCCGGAAATGCACTAAAAATAGCTACAAAACACACAAGCTGGTGATACTTAAGGAAAATGCAGTTTGGAAGCGTCTGTACGTACACTGTCCCTGCGTCTACCGCAAGACACCCCGTTTCCAGCACGTTGATCCTGTTGCTGTCGAAATCTCTGAAAGAGAAACGGCTATGACTTTTGCAGCGTGCTTCATCTCGCGCTCACTCTACACACATGGAATGAATGAAGAGAGAGAATAACTCACAACATGCCAACGTAGTTATTAGGCTTCAACTGGTGCATATTGGGCACGCTTTCCAAACCGGAATGGGTGATCCGTCTGGAAGCAGAGGCGCCCATTAGCAACATTTCGTGTGAATTGCTCGTACAAATTAAGCGTAGCGCCAAGGCGCTTCTGATGTGTACGGCGAAAGCGGCGTACTAGTGCATGCCATTACTTTAAAGTATATTATAAGTGTCAAAATGCCGCTTTATCTATAAATGTCAAGAGCGCTGGAGCCCTTGGTTCCTCAAGAACGACATCCTCTGACGTAATTTTATAGTTAATTCTAATGGCTTGCCGGGGATTAAGATATCTCCAGCACTTTCTAGTGCATTTGGTGCTTCGTTGCCTTCATCTCAGACACGTACGTCCGAGTGGCATCTACGTAATTGAACCAGGGTCTGAGGATAATTATCGCGTTTAGCGTTCCTGAAAAAAAGAAAAAAAAAGAAAGGAAACATATCCCTGTTTATTGATGTGTCGAAGAGTTCAGTGAACGAACGTTGGGGGCAAAGGATCGGACGTGCATACACTTGAATCCAAGCTCAACATTTTACACGATAAAAAAAAAAAAACAACAACAACAACTCTCTGGTTAGATGTTACGTTGACAATCAGTACACTTCACACGTGAGCAATCAATGAAGGCGTAACTGAATGTCTAAAAGAAAAAAAAAAAAAAAAGAAAGGAGTGGTACGCGCTCCACAAGACATCCACTGTTTTGGAACTGTTTTCCAAATACATGCCTATTATAATGTGCCACCTGTATTAGATCGACACTGCATGACAATTATCTGCAGCAGGCTCAAAAACATTGCACGCTTACTTTGTGTATTTATTACGTATATTGAGAAGTAAGCTGACGGGCTGTTAGCTGCTTGCACGGATTGTGGCGTCGTAGCTGACATTCATCTTGTTCTTACGAACTGTACCTCATGCACCACGGAAAGAGAGAGGCTCCGAACGCGGCTAAAGAGGTGAATCAAAGTGCCATTTACACCGGAAGCACTTCTGGTACCTTACACCAGCACTGCTGAACACCGACACTTCATGAAATTCATCACAAACACGGGGTTACTTGGCTTTCTATATAATCAGATCATACTTCATTTCATCCTCATTTCCTCACTTCGCACAGCGTGGTACTGTGTGGGGTACCAGAAGCGGTGAATCTCCCCATGTCATCATCATCATTTATGGTTGTTGTTGTTGTTTTTAGCATGTCCAATGTCTCCCAATTTTGCATTTTATATTTTTGTAAGAGGTCCCAATAACGTAATGTGAGCAGGACTCGTAGTGTAAGCTGCATGATGCGGAACAACATTGTAAGGTTGGGAGGACCTCTCGATCTGAAAAGGGTTAGTATAGGGTGTGCGCCTGGGACTGACTTCCAGGGGAACTCTCATTATTACGAACGAGATAAGTCTGTGATTGTCCTGAGTGAGTCTTTCAGCCTACGGAACATCATCAATATTTTATTGTTGTCAGTCTGCAGCATGAATGAATCGGCTGCTTTAGCCCGCTAGACTGTGCCGTTAGTCCCACTGGTTTCCATGGATATGTTGCTGTTGAATGTACGCAGAGTCTACCGTGCAAACACTTCAGCGTTAAACGAGAAAAATGAGATGAGATAGGCAATACAGCATATGCATTTTTGACTTTGCGTTTGATGTGTTCCTCGAAGCCAGATCACTTCGGCCGTGTTGTTCTTGATGTGCTTGTGCCAGCATCGTTGTGCATGATAGCCCGGAGTTTTTACGTATCATGTAAAGACAAAGCGCTGCACTTAGCGCTGACTGCGCTTCCTATTTTCTTAGATCACCTGCAGCTTGCCGAAACAAATGAGCCGAAGCTTGGGGAGAGGGCGTAACACCGAAAACAATAACAAGAAGAAAGAAAAATAACAATAAGCGCGACAAGGTTATCGCTATCTCCTGTCCGCTGCTCAAGAAGAACTTTGCCACTCGCAAGAGCTGAAAAAGATGTGCCGCGTAAACTCTATCAGACTAAGGCCTAGAATGAGCATTTTCCCCTTGTGTCCGACACAAGAAGTGTTCTTGAATTTACAATACACTGCAAAAAGTAGAAGCATCTACATGTATAATTATTGTTTGCTATTTTGTGGGTAAGACTTCTCCTTTTTTGTGAGTGTCAACAAGCTGTAATTAGAAAGTTGAATAACGAATTTTAATTAATTAGTCTTCGGATCGTAGCAGGCTGTGTCATATTGGGTCGCCCGCCGGGCCATTCGCGTTGAGTGTATAGAAACTTATGTTCTAGGGGCCATCGCCGTAATAAAGGATGCCCGTACCAGCCCATAAAGGAGATTTATTCAGAAGCTGTACAGTGGCGAAGTCCGAGCCTCAAATGCCAAAGTACCTGCGCTCGGACACAAGTGAGTATTGGGAGCCTGTGTCCAAAACAGTTGTAGCGTTCTGGTCTTGTCACTCGGAATCCTTCCCGCTACGATGTAAAGAGGTAAGATGTAGTAGCATGAACCAGTGCTATCAATCACGTGCCATATTCCTCCTCCTTCTTTCTGTTACAGCCCTTTGTCCTGTGATAATCGCAGATCGCCAGTATGACACCACTGGCGGCATCATCGTCATTGCCATCAACCCGTGCCATGATCGCCATCGCCTTCCTGCAGCCAGCCAGAATCACCCAACGCAGGGCTCGCGCAGAGGGCTGTCAAATGTATTGGGGCACAAGCGAAGCCACCGGTTCGGACCCTCTGGGTATTCCACTGGTTCTGTAGCGGGCCACTCCTCTACGCAAGGCTGGGAAACCTTTTCGTTACCTTTTATTATTATTATGATTATTCAGTAAATGTTCTTTCGAGCTCCAGCTTGGTGGTCTACTGGCGGTCTCTTCCTAGGCGAGTTGGCAACAATACTATGTTGTTGCACGAACAAAGCAGTTCGTGCACAGTACTTAGCAGGCGTGACTTTGCAAGAAAAAGACAAGCGGCGACGAGGATGGGATATTTCCGTCGCCTTCACTACGTCTGGTTCCAGCTGTGTTTTCAACGGGACTTACAGCTGCGAATCTGACAGGCACAGCAGTTATGAGTGCCAGCATGTTAAGGACACATGTCTCAGATGCGACAAAACGGGGCATTTGCAACGTGGTGCCGTAGAAGTAGAAAAGTGACAGCAAAAGACGAGCGACTGTGAGCAAAATGACAGTAGGTCGTCAACGGGACAGGGGCCCTACACAGTGTCGAGAAATCCGTGAACTTTTTTTTATAATTGTTAGGACGACTGTCGAAAGCAACCAGCTGACTACGGAATTTGATACAGGCTCACCGGTGTCCATCATTCTGTTGCATCAGTATAATCGGTTGTTGCGGTCGAGGAATTTGGAACCAACAGCGATGCGGCTGCGGGAGAAGAAATGATTTCGCGGCGTTTGAGAAGTTAGAGTGAGTCATAACAGGTGACTAAAGATATTTTCTCTTTACGTATTGGTGGGAAGGCTCCGTCACATCTGTCTGGGCTGGGAAACGATCTGCTTCATGAATCAGCTACCAACTGCCAAGAAAGCAGCGGCTACCGCGTCGGGAGTTTGCTACGAACTAGAAGTCATTATTGCAAGGTGCAAGACACAAGATACAGGTTAAGGACAAAGAAGGCACCATTCGCAAAGAAAAAGCTCAATTATATACCCTAAAAGAGGAGTTGCCGGAAATTTTTGAAAGCTGGGAGTGTGCTTTACGCATTTTGGCCAGCAACAAAATGGTCAAATTGAAAAAAAGTTTTATATTTTAAGGGCTGTAATTTCCAGTTTATTTGAGACACCGGTCGTTATGAAGCGCGCGATGGATTACCCGCCTTTGTGGGGATTATTAGAGTTACAACCAATACATTGCTTGATGTGGACAAGTATACCATACCCAGAGTCGATGAGCTGTTATTCAACACCTTGTTATGGATCAAGACTTTTAACGCTGAATACGCAGCGCATGTAGAACGTACTGTTGTAAATCGCCTTTTATTTAGAGGGGCATCTGCTCTAGCGATATTGCAGGAACCGATGAAAGGCAAGAAAAAGACATTCGGATTAAACTACCAAGTGCGACTTCTTCAAAGTAATCGTGGAATACCATTGCCACATAATAAGTGAAGAAGGCATTCATGAGTCCAAGACCAAAACAAACGGTGTCGTGTACGCTCCAGATCCGACAAGGAAGCAGCGGCCTCGAGCTCTCCTGGGGCTTTCAAACTACTGTGTCAGGCTTATACCTCAATTCTCGTCAATTTTGTGTCCGCCTGACAGACTGCTTTCTAATGATGTACAGTAGAGGCGAAACACATCGTGCCAAGAAGTCAAGCTGGAGATCAAGGACTGTCTGTCTAGCCTTCCTATTTCGGTACACATACAATCCAGATCTTCCCACGCGACTCTCCTGTGACGCATCAGCCTATACGGCGTGGGAGCTGCTTTGACTGGTGTTTTTCGAGATGGGATTATACACCCGACTGCCAACACCTTCCGTACAATGTCTAAAGCGGAAACCGGACAGTGACAGCTAGTGCTTTGCCATGAAAGTTTTATTCTTACATACGTGACATCTTGACAACGTGATTCATATTGGCTTTGCTGATTATTTCACAGGCAGGAAATTTCTTGTCGTCCGAGACGACCAGTCGAAATGGCCAGAAGTCATTTTAATTAAGTCAAGTACAGCTCAAAGTACAGTATATACTTCACGAACTTTCTGCAGAATCGGTGTGCCTTGGAGCATTGTATTTGTTAATGGTCCCCCATTCTCTTATTCAGAACTTCGGCACTTCGTGAAGGGTATTGGAGCAAGAGATATTCGTTCCCTATATATATCACGCCAGTAGCATCGGACTCGCCGGACTATTATTCAGTCTATGAAGACCGCAAGGTACTGCCATCGGAGTCGTTATCAGCTGCCTTAGCAAGTATCTTGCTATCATATCGCAACAGTCCTCATACAACAATGAAAGAGACACCGGCGATTACTCGAATCAGGACATGTCTGCGGCTACTCTGTCGCGCACTGGTCCAGTTGCTTACAAGGTCCGCATCCAGGAGGGCAAGGAAGAACACGTTCGGCAAAGACACGCGAACTACCTGCTTCCTTGACAGGACAGAAACAACGTGGAACATGGCGTAATCTTCTCAGCATTCAGTTTTCAGAAGAAGCCTGGTCACAAGAAACTCTTCTGCGAGAAGCGACTTCCAACGTAACCTACAAAGGAAGCACTGAGCCCCGTATTACGTTCTCTATTTGTATTTACTTATATATTCAACTCTGAGGAGGACCGAGAGTTGGTATAGTAA